>WURS02057184.1:0-25480 GCA_011762765.2 Rhinocypha anisoptera | reverse complement strand
TGTGCTTAACCGATTCGAATCCATTGTTGTGATTCGAATTTTATTCCGATTCGGTTCGAATTTTGTGCATAAATCTTCGAATTCTCTGTCAATTTTATTCGGAATTCGAACTTTTCCAATTCTCTCGATTTAATTCGAATTTGTTGCACAACCCTTCAAATTAACTTGAGTTTGACCTTTGCGGCTCTACCGCCGTTTTTTACAAGAAGCAGACGGCGCCGTCCCTCTTGTAAAAATTAATAATTAAAAATGTTTACCCTCATCTACTACTTGACCAGAATTGCTCAGAACTGAATTAAGGGTGAATGAAATGGTTCTAAAACATTGTAAAACAAGTAAATCGCCAACTTGTCGCTAGATAGCACTACACTAAACTAAAAGAATAGTGTTTTCTGGGGTGTGGCTAAATTTTCCCATTGTTTTCTTTCATAGAATGTGGCGTTACCTAGCGGTAAGCGGGTAATTGTCTTGCCTTTCACAGTGCTTTGGAAAAATTAGCCATACCCCAGAAAAACACTATTGTAAAAGATTACAATGGCACAATTATTCTGATCAAACCACAAGACGATAAAATATAAATACAATTGACAATATAATATCGTTATGAAGAAATAATTTTGAATTTTTGACTATTTTCCAACATTATGGGTTGTTTAAATCTTTGACACTAGATGGAAACTCAGTCACTTTTCTTTTAAAAAATTGCATTAATATATTTGCATTTCTAGTCTAGTATTTTCTTAAATTCAAATTCTTGGTGGTCTGTTTTATGTTTTTACTATTCTAATTTTTTATTTTCACGAAAAGGTTTAAAAACTTAGCTCAAGTTTAAATTATTTGTTCTTCATTTTAAATATTACCCTTTATTATTTCTAAGTGTTCGCGGTCACTGTCAAAATTGTATAAACTAAAAGCAAAAGAGGGTAATCTAGATGCTCCACCAGATGTCAGTAATGGTTCTATGATTGATGTAGCGTTACGTTAGGAAGTAGGGCAATAGATGGCGCCGATGTAGATGTAGTGTGGATTGGTGGACCACCCGAGAGGAAGCCCCGTTAATTGTGCATGTAGCGGTGCCCAGCACTTGGGTGACTTGATGCATCGACAACTTGGTTATGAGCCAGTCGGCTTCACTGCAGCTTAGGTCGTGACTGAAGTGAACGGGATCGAGTGAAAGTTCCGAGTGATTTATTGCAACCAGCAGATAAGATATTGTTTTACACACATTCTGACACTCGGTGAGGGTAACAGTTGCAAATTTGTGTTGAGCTCTAGTCGGCTACATAGCTAGACATCTAGATTTATGGCCCTTTGGTTTGTTGCTTTCGCACCATGTCCTGTCCAGGTTAGCAATTAGACAGCTTGGCTAGGAGGGCACGACCACGATGATTAAGGCGAATTGTCGATTTTTAAATCATCTTAGAAGCGCGGTTTGGCCTTAGCGCGATTGCAACCATAGCTTGCTTTGCTTTATAGGACTGTTTGCGCGACCAACTCAAACTCGGTGACGACCGCCGCTCGTGGCGGCATTGACTGGCTCGGCACGACAAAGACTCGTGTTCACCCCACAAAGCTGCCTCTTCCCTCGCACTGGCACCGAGTTTCGCGGTCTGGTCCGCTTCACCAGACGACACTCTCCAAGACAATTTGACAGACACTCTGACGGACGGATCGCTTGGTTGCCACTTGCTCTGAGACACACACACATGCACTTCACCTTAGGCTGCTTCACCACTAGAAAGGCTTCGCAGATCAGGAGGCGTATTCAGTGTCAGCTCTACACTCTACTCCGGCCAGTTCATCTCATGGCAGGTTTTGTTTTTGCCTGTTCTTTTGTGCCTTTCTGGCAATTGGCAAACGTTGGCTAATGACAGAGTAGCGCGGCTGCTGCCGTCGTCGAACTGCTGCTCCTGGTGCTGCTGGTGTGTGCATGTGCTCCCTAAGAATTAGCCAAGACTGTGCGCACCACTCCACTACTCCAGCACCACCTCGAGCAGCAACAACACTGACGCAGCAGCAGCCAGAACTGAAAGCAAAAGCTGCCCTGCCAAGTTGAGCTTCATGACTGACGCTCAAAGCTTGATGGTTCTTTTTGAAAATTGCACACTAAAACAAGTCAAATTGACTCTGATTGTAAAATCGTAATTCTAAAAATCACTAACAATTTTAGGATTTGGAAGGTGGAAGGGAATTCTGTAAATAGGATTCAAAAGAGTAAGACGACCTGGTACGTTTTGCTTGTGTAGATTTGATAAGTCGACATTGATACCGAGGAAGATGAGATGAGAGAGCAATGTGGATTGCGGAAATCGGAAGTTTCAAACAATTAGACTCAATCACTGCTTTGTCCAAGCTAGCATGTCGATTGGTGGGCATTTGGCTTGATTTGTCTTATTTTGATCCTATGTTCTCATTGGTAGCATTCTTGTCGGCTGAGACGTGACGCCAAATCTTTTAATGCTCTACTTTTACCCTGTAGATCCGAATATTGTGATACATTTGGTAACAAATTCGGATTTAGAGGGGGAAACGTGGGGCATGTGCCTTCAACGATAGCCTTTATGGCCAGGCGTCTTTCTCACTGCTACAAGACGACTAGTTTAGTGCAGGGAATTAGCCACAATTATCTAACTTTTCCCTAGCTACTTGCACTTTTGCACTTCTTCACGTGTCTAGTATAATTAATTTAAAATATTAATTACGACAAAGCGATGAAGTGACTGAACTTATCTTACACCGACTCATCACATTTACCTCTTAGTTTTATTGCACGTAACATTAAGAGCAAAATGAGCACATCTAACGACACATTTCTTTCTGTTTTTAGTACTGTATTTCCCGTTAACAGACAAATATTTACTCAATGGTGGAAAGCAGCCTTGCTGTTGAAATTAATGATTTGATGACCCGAAGACAATTAGCTGCCTAACGTGACGGCATTTTGTGTGAATGATCCTATGAAACTAACGGGAGTCTAATCCAACTCGAACTTATCTCAATTAAGACATACTTCTCTTGTTATACAACGTTAAGCGATTTTTATCATATATATTAAATACAATTAAACTGCAATTAGTTTGATTGATATGCGCAAAGGGATTGGATGCTAGTTGGCAATGGTGCAGTAGGGCAACTCTTTCACTGAGACACCTGATCAGTGACAATCGAAAGTGGTTGTCACTGTCACTTCAACACTACCACTCGCCAAGGTCTCACAAGACTCTTCCACAACGCACAGTTTCGTCGCAGAAAGTGCTGACTGCATGCACAGGACTACACTACGGTGGCTTGGTGACTGATAGACGCAGTCATCGTTCGCAGTGGCATTGACGAATCCGTCTGCCAGTCCAACATTTCCTATTCAATTACTACGCTCATTAACTCGATTGGCTTTCATCGCCGTTCGAAACAAAGTTAAATTGGGAATAGCTCGAGCCACTAGTATGTCCAGTGTCACCATGCATCCACGTCAAGTGGCGCAAACCAATCAGACATTGCCCTTTGCAACCTCGACGTGTACCTTCCAATTGCTCAGTTGGTCTTAACCACCCATCGAGCAATATTTTCTTAGAACCTAGAATCTATTGTCCTCTTAATGACCACGCCGCGCAGGATAGGTTTCCGAACTCCTGGATCTCTAGGGACCAATTGCCACTTGGGTACCCTTGTGTTGCTTTGCTTCTCAGTGTGGAACATAGAAATAGAATGAAAACGGAGCTAATTGGCACCTTCTTAGGCTCTAGCCATGGGCAATTTGGGTCCATCAGTCAAACAGGTTAGGTTGTGTGGAGGCTAGCTTGGCGCGGAGACATGGCGCGTGCGCCTCAAGTGCAGCTGGCATGAGCACGATGAGCACACGGTTCCCGAGCGGTGGCAGAGCTAGCTGGCTGCGCGGAGGCGAGCGCACGGGGCAGCTGAGCTGGAAGTGTGCGCGCCGCGCTAATGGCGATGAGCGTGCGCAGAGGAGTGGAGCGGTAGGGAGGCAAAGGGAGAGAAATGGGTGTAGTCTAGCTAGTGAAGTCGTTGCGAGCAATTCATCACTGTCAGAGGGACTTGTCGAGTCGAAGACCGCGTTCTCTTCCCTGGTTGGCTCGCGCTCCAGTCACGTGCGTACTGCAAAAAACTGCGGTGGGTGGAGTCTGCTAGATCGACTGCTCGAAACGAAACTGAAGACGAACAGGACTGGAGAGGAATTATTTTAGCATCGAAATTCACCTCAAAAATTATTAATGGTGTGCGATGGTCATGAGTTCCTCGTTTTTGATGAACTCTTCGCCGGCGGCTTACCCAACGGCTGCCGTCGACCCAAAGTTTCCTCCAACGGAAGAATATTCTCAAAACAACTACATTCCTGACTACTATGGGGCTAATGTCCAGTCGATCACCGGCCCAAGTCACCATTTGTCCCACCATGCCACGCCACATCACCACTATGGCTATCACCTGAACTACATCGACCAAGGTCCAGTGCAAGCACACCCCTATGGCCACTCGGTGCACTCTGTCACCGCTGCATCTCATCACAATCATCATAATGTGGCCCAAAGTGCACTCGGGGCCAGTGCCACGGCCCTGGGTCAGCAGCATCAGTACTTTTCTTCGTGCTCGATGTCACCGATGGGCCCGGGCTCGGGCCCGCCACTTAGCCACAGTAACCTACATCATTCGCTGACCAATAGTCAGAACCAAATATCGCCGCACCACCAGTCTCCCCTGGGGTCAGGCGTTCAGATGCCCCCACATCTCTCTTCGCGAGTCTCGAGTCCTTTGATCAACCGGTCACCCTCACCTCGGCAATCAAGCCTCGGCATCGTAGATCCACCTTCACCTCAAGATTGTGCAGTTTCCACGAACTCCGGTAGTGACTCAGGCACCGGCAATGGCGGGGGTCATCCGGTTATTTATCCATGGATGAAAAAAGTGCATGTCAATCAAGGAAAAAGTAAGTTTACACTTTTAAATCAAAATCTGACCATTAAACTTACTCAATTTTTTTCTAGCAACGGTGCAAAATGGTGGCAATAATTTTACGGGAATGGAGCCTAAGCGTCAAAGGACAGCTTACACTCGTCATCAGATTCTTGAACTCGAAAAAGAATTTCATTTTAATCGTTACTTAACTCGACGCAGAAGAATCGAAATTGCCCATTCATTGTGCTTAAGTGAACGACAAATCAAAATTTGGTTTCAAAATCGTCGTATGAAGTGGAAGAAAGACAACAAATTACCCAACACTAAGAATGTGAAAAAGAAAAATCCCCAGAATGCCCAAAATCAGCAGAACCAACAGCAAACGGCGAGTCAGCAAAGCCAGCAAAACTCGTCTCAACAGCAGCAAGCACAGCAGCCCAGCGGCAATAATCACGATCTAAGTCAACTTGGTTTGGCAGGCCAACCACCTCCGATGCTACAGGCCGAGATCAAGAGCGAGGGCCCGCCGTATGGCTTGACGGAGCTATAATGCGGTGGCGCGCAGGGCAACTACGCTTTCAAGGTGCAAGCAATTTTGTTTTCATAGTTTGTTAGTCTCCAAATTTATCTTAAATTATTAAATCTGTACATTTTGTGATCTTCACCTCGTCTGGCCACTTCTATGCTAATAATTTTGTTCGAACACTGTCGGCTCATGTTGGTCGTGTGCTTACTACCATCGCCACAATTTGTACTCTCAATGTGACTCGATGTGTGCTTGGTGCTCGATTTAGACTCACCCCTCAACACAGTGTGCATGTGTTCTCGCCGCGTGCTTTACATCGGCCAGCAATATCATCTGTCAGTGATCAGATTTGTGTCATCTGTGAGTGGTTGCAAACACCGATTGTGGCCACCGAGCAACGACCCACACTCAAATCGGCTTGGTTCCACCACTACCAACACACTTTTTGTCAATTTGAGACTGAACACTACTTGGCACCTCCGCCTTGTTGGTGGCGGCAGTGTTTCACTTCGATCTGTCTTCTTTTTGGAAGGAAGCGAGATGCACATCTCAGCATTCAGGCAACTCGTCTTCCTTCCGCTCACCTTGGCTGACAATGAACATTCCCTCTCATTCCTCATCTTTTCGTCAGCGCCACTCGACCATCATCAGCGGCAGTAGCATCATTTATATTTTTCATGCCACACATCTTTAGATTGATATAATTTTATTATTAATTAATTTTTAAGAGTATTGATCTATGTAAATCCATGTAAATTATTAAAGACACAAGACAAGATAGAGTAACAAATAAACACAAATGGTCCCATTGACTGCAGACGCCAAGTGATGGCTTCATTTGGGGTCGAGCCAGGCGAATGGCGAAGCTCTCGGGCCGATCAATCAACATCTGTCATAATCAGTCTACCTCGCTTGTCACTCGATAGTGCTCCCAAAATGGATTGGAATGAAGCTTGAAGCGAACCCTAGAGACGTCTTAATCGCGCCCCTAATGCAGACCGCTCATGCTTCTCTGGTATTCCACGCTGGCATCACCGCAACGATCTCACACGATTGCTCAACTCAGACCACATTGTTTATACTTATCTCTACGCGACACATCTCTCAATTTTGCACCAAAGTTTTTGGCACCGAAAATCAAAATCAGTGACTGAATCAAGCTCACACACTCGCTAGTCAAGCGTTGTCATTTTTATACCAAGTTCCCGATTGGATGCTTCGTTAAATTTAGCTGGGGATAAATGAAATAGTGACTTTTCGTGTTGCTATTTTTATATGGGTGATGCTATGAACAATGCCGACGAGTCGAGACAAGCAGTAATCGATCAAGTGTCGAATCGGTGACCGAGCGAGCTCGACTCATGCCGCCTGTCGCCAAGTAAGTGCACCACCATCTGACGATGCCGTCATCGTGCTGCAATGCCAAGTGACGCGTGGCCAGAGCTGTCCACTTGGCATCTCCACTGGTCACCAAGCTTCTCTGCAGTGGCATAGCCAAGTTAATTGTGAATGAGCTGCCAACGGGTGCCTAGAAGTTTCGCCGGAACGATTCAGCAAAACATGCTAGACTGATTACCAGCCAGTGGCCACATAGTTATTGAATCTCCCCCGGGGTAATTGAACCAACACTGCACTACATTATCTTCAGTGACCTTTGTAAAGTTCCTCTCGATCAAACATTCTAGTTTTCAATGCTACAGAATGGTCACTGTTGATAATATTTCTTCTTTTTTTCACTGTAAATACGAATGAAGTAAGCGCAGTATGCCGGTTTAGAAAAAATGTACTAAGAAGAAATGTTACTCTCAATTAGCTACCACGTGAGCCGACCATAAATGTGAATACATCACCTTTTTGTAAAAAAACTTGTGGACGATATATATTAAAAGCGTATTCAGCACTCTACTGATGACGTTTTGTGTTCTAGTTTGGCAGCCATTAGAGTCAACTTGCCTGTGGGTCTATATTGTTGTCTTTGATTTTTGGGGCTAGATCTTAGACTGTGCATGTCTGTGTTGACTGGTTTCCGCTTGAACCTATCATTACGCTTCAGCCTCTACTCCATTTCCGCGGCACAGTGGTGCCGTACCACGTTTTGTCCCAACTGTCAATCCCCGTTTCAATAGTTGTATTTTTGCTATCTTTAGACAAAGTTTTAATTTTTTGAAAAGTGCAAACTGGTGGTATCTAATTTAACAGGCTTGCTTGGTTAGTGTCACAGCAATTGGCACTGTTATCACGGTGACTCGCGATTTGCAAGCGTCAGCGTGGCAGTGACGGCGAAGAGCATCTTTTATCATAATGCGATTAGCATGCTGTGGCGAGAGAAACTGCGGAAAGTGGTTGGCGCGCTATAGTGAGAAGGAGCGAGAGTGGTTCGCTTGGTGCACTGAGCCGACCAGGCGGTACACTAAGCGCCAGTAAAGTGCCTAGGCGACGGGCTCAAAAGCTGTTCGCAGCAGCGAGCAGTCAAATCAAAGACAATCACCATCTATCTTTGTTCAGCCAATCCGGTAATGACATCTTAAATTTAATTATACTAAACGCTCACTTTCCTGCATGACGCTCTCCGATTTGGGTTTCGTTTTCACTTTTCATCTCGTGCTCTCGGAACAAATTTTAAATGTTGCCGTTGCATTTGAAGGCCAGATCAAATAAGCTCGTAGTGCATTGGGCAACTATAGAGAGGTCCCAGTTAGGCCATTGGCAAATGCAGACGGTCCATAGCTGGTTGGTGGGCTCGTTCGTGCGCGTGCGATTCATGTCGCTACTCTAATGGTGTGTCTCACTCACTCTCTGATCGCTTGCGTACCGAATTAAATTGAATCCAATCTAGCCTCCCAACACTGAATGTCGTGTCTCATACGGATTGGCCGTCGAGGCATTGTCATGCGTTGCAAAGGCACAACAAAATATGACCTCGAGCTTCAAGCGTGCTTCAACCTTCTCGGTCCGACGAGACGACGCTTGGCTAGAGGGCCATACACGCGTGCCGAACAACACTGTTCGGACAAGATAGCTCGACGTTTCCGTGCCAAAGCACCACTGCACCGTCAATGCACCATGGTCGTTGAGATTGGTCGTGCATTGCGTGCCGCATTCTACGCCGAGGTGCTGCTTGATTGCAAGAGCTGCTCTTTCAGTGCCCACCAAGCTTTGTGTGCCGCGCCTGCACACCCTCTGCCAATCAAGTGAAGCTTCATTCTCAACTCTATAGCCACACGGCTTTATGTAAATTAATAATTGTAGCCTTAATCAAGAATCACAAGTCAGACAAAAAATATAACATTTTATAAAGTGGACATTCGAAATTTTAATCCGAATCTCTTCATGTCGAATAGGCTAGGAATCACATGCTAGTACCATGGTTAATTCCGCTAAATAGATCTACTGTTGAGAAGTTTGATTAATTTTTCTCTCAACAATTGTCACAATCGATCAAGATCGATAGCCGTAGCGGTAAAAATATTAATTTCAACAATGACAATATGCTTCAAAGATGCTGGCAATTTATAACTCTGCTCGGGTAGGCCATTTGTCGTGCACCGTAGCCGCCATTTCGCCTGGCACAGAGAACCAAGGGTATCTGGTACAACCCAACACTTTGGTTCATTTACTGTCTCTGTCCTCGAGTGATCCAATAAATCAAAGACACGTTTGGGAAGCACGCGCCGCACGACACTCGCTGCACTTGCATCGAGGCATGTTGCGAGCAGCAAACATTTCCCACATTATTCAAATCCGCCTGCCACTCGGGATGCTGCTCACCACTGGTAGTAGCTAACACTCAGTAGTAGTAGAGGGCAGCCCTCTCGGTGCGCTTGCTGCTCCATTGCTGACATGCTTTGCCTCCAGCCAATTCCGGTCATTCGGGCACATACTTCTGATGATGACCAATCAATGACTATCGACCCATGTGTTCAACTTACATTTTGCTTCAAGTATGCCATAGAAAAGGGCCTAGCCTAGGTTGCATGGGTCGTTTTAATTGGAATTTGATATTGCTAAGTGTCGCAACAAAGCGAACAACACTTGAGATTGGATTAGTTTTAATTGAAAGGCTTAGTGAGTGGCTGATGATGCTAAAGAGCCACGCTTGCCAGCTACTGGAGGGGAGAGGGTGAGTGAGTGAGTGAGTGTGCGCGGTGGTTGCGCATTTCGCCGCCAGCGCCGACCAGTCGCCCGAGCCACCGACCACACCACCGTCGCCAAGAATGAGAAGCCCAACACTTGGGGTGTCTACACTCTTTGCTGTCTTTTCTGCAAAAACAAAGAACTTTTAAATTCCATCTTTTTTTATTAAAGTAGTTTTACGAAAATTTCGAAAAGTTTATGTAATCTTCAACAGTCTGAGAAAGTGGCTTTTATAACCTTAAGACTTCAGCTCGAATCTATTGCTGTGGTTGGCTTGATTGTTACAAACCATACTGTAAATTAAAACTGTTTTTAAATTATAGTTAGAGTTTAGCACATTTAATGATGATCGACCCTGATCAATGGCAATCGACACGTGCCGAATGGTCATTAAAAAATTAGTTACCCATTGCATTTCTAGATTTCAAACGAGCGGAATTTCTAAAAACTTGGCTCTGTTGACCAGTAAACTCAATTATATTAGAAGAGTTCAGCATTCTTCTCGTTAGTGTTGTGCTAATTAATGCTTTCTGACTGGCTTCAATTTGCCATCATCTCAGCTCGATGGAGACTCGTCGTACCGTTCTGCCTCGGGTTGACTCCATGTTTCATTATCTATTGCAAAATTGAGCCGGCCTGACCAGTCAAGCCGATTCACTGTAAGCAGTACTCACTAACCATCTTGCCATTGGCCTGTTTCACACTAGACGCGACTTTCGAGACGTTGATGGTAGCAATTCTTTATTTTTAAGTTAAAAAAGAAAATTAAATTCATTTTTTGAATTTTTGATATATAATTGAAACGAAATTGAAAATGGAAAACTGTAACAAATCACACATTATTATTTGTAAAAAATAATTGCCTTTACCTCTGGATGTGACTGACGTCTGGTGGCAATACGACGAGCGGTGGGCTGCCAATTGATCTGTGGCGCCAAGTCACTGGCAATAGACAGGATAGCCCGGCGAGGGGAGAATGCTCTCTGCCTGGCGTCTAGACCTCGACGGGTGGTGCAAATGGGAAGTGCTCTTACATAAGCCAAACAAGCTCTGGGCTTATATACGTGGCAAAAGTTGACAGTCTACGTTTTCTTTAAATTTTTATAATATTTCGAGATATCTGAGGTTGGGTCTAGATATTTTCCAAATGAGATGTGTACCATTGAAGGCAAAGAAAATTCACAAATGTGAATCAATGCTTGTGAAACTTTCATATTAGCAGCATAATTTCTTTTAAATTACAGATGTATTTTGTCATTGCTGTTTCACTAGGCTTCATTAGATCAAATTATATTTGTAATTTGGTGCACGCTTCAAACTGCTCTGAAGAAAGTTTCGTTTTCAGGGGCTTTAACTCGAAAACAAACAAATCAAAAAGTATATATGAATTTGATTTTATTTTCTCTTATTTATTGGTAAGTTATCCACTTAATGTAGGCCGTTTAACCGTATGACTAGTTGATCACCTCTGTGTAATTAGACGATTTTGTTGTAATTCTCAAGGTGATTGAATTGATGCAATGGCTCGTATACAAGTACTGATCTTGTGTAGACACCTTCTGGTTGCACCACCCGTCGAGGTCTAGTGACGTCTGCCTTGGCGGTCACTCATCCGTGCCAACCGAACTGTTGACAGTTGGCTGAACATCCATCTGCGTTCGACGTGACTTGCTTAGCGTTGCGCGATACGCCCACCTACCGGCCGCGGTGACCAAGCAGCCTTTGCCTATAGTGAACGATGTGTGCTCGACAAGTCCGCTGACCACTGCTATGCGCGCCGGTCTGTAACCATAGTGGTGGGCCGCACTATCGTTCCATCGATTTGGACCTAAAACAAAACTCGAGCCCAACAACAATGGGGACCTAGAGAAGCATTGCTTACTGCAAGTCTGGCAGCGCGCCAGTGTGACAGTTCGGACTGCACACTGTAATAATTGGGGAGAGTGAACGCGAGGGAGGGGAGAGAACGCGCGCGCCAGAAAACGAAACAGTTTGGTTGAATGAGCTCGCCGTGCTTATGATAGATAGATAGGATGGTTTTTGATAAATGATCTGTCTGTCAGTCTGCGCAGTGCGCACACTTGGACTGTTGCCCTCGTGTCCCATAGCGCTCGCAGGGCGGCCAGTGCTACTGGCCGGACCATGGCACTATCGGATGGTGACCATCCCTGCCACTCACCACCCGCCGCCACCCCATCCATACTTCACATTCGCTTGATCCATACTATTTGCCACTCCTTCCTCCAATATGCATCTTCTCAACCAATTTTAAAGCTTACTAGTCACTGATTGAAGTTTTAAGGTTTTAGCTAATTTCCGTTTGCAAACGATAATAATGGCCAAGAGTAGTAGGCGTAAAAAACAAAATCAGCCAAGAAAGTAGTGCGCTGGTGAAGGGGACAGAGGGGCTGCCCTTCACAGCGACTGCTGTGGCGAAGAGAAATGAATTGAAAGTAGCGTTTTGACTGTGCCTGTGTGTGAGTTTTTGATTAATGATGTTTCTTCAATTCGATTCGAGTCTTTTGATTCTTTCTTACGCGCGCTTGTTTGCCTACTACACACCAATGGCAGCAGCGACAGCAGCAGAATGCACTCGCGCCGTCTCTGGGCCTGTCGCGCTCGCGTTGCCTAAATTGCGTTTTTGCCTCTTCGCCTCTATTCGGTCTCAACTGTGAGCACAACAGCACCGCAGTGGGTGAACAGAACCAGAGGAATTGGTGGAAGAGGGCTGTACCAGCGAGCCTTCGCATCTCACCAAACCAAACTGACTCTTGGAGCAAGGTGGCTTGGCTCAGTCCTCTTTAGCTAACATGGCCCACACCCCACCCTCCTTGATCCAGACTGGCGAATTTAATTGAATTTTAATATTATTCAGATATAACGATGTCGACGAGTCCTCGAATCGATTAGTGCCCGTCACGGGCAAATTGAAACCACCACGACTTTGTTTCAATCCCACACTTGATCAGCCATCTCATCGACACATTGATCTATAACAAATCTATCGTTACCAATTATTATTTTTGTTGTGTCACATTCTTGCGGGTCATGACTCATTAGTTTGAATGATTGCTCAGTTGCCAGGTTTTTGTTGTCTAATTCAACACTTAGATAATTTTTTGTTTATCTAGATTAAATTAAATATAATTAAGTATTTTTTGGATAGACTTATTTGTAGTTTGTATTTATGAATGGCTTGGTTTTGTAACATGGTTAATTTTTATTTGGTAAATTTATTAAATTGAAAATAGTTTATTAGTTTTAAGTTTGTAAATGTTCATTTAAATGAAAACTCTAAATTTACGGTATATGGCAAAGTTCTTATCGTTAATTGTTTTTTCATTCAAATGCGAAGACTTGGGTTCAATTTGAATATAAGCTTCAACAACGGTGAAATTTGTTTTTTTAAATAATTTAATTAAACAACTCAATGGATCCGAGGTGTTGGCACCTGTTTATTTCTTGGTACCAAGAAAATTGAAGCAGCAGTCATGTCTCGATTAGCATAAATTGTAGATTAAAACCTGCAGTGAATCAAGTATTCGAGTTGATGCAAAGCACACTCGGTTTTTGCAACTGTGCGCCATCACTGTTGCTGCTGTACAACTCTGTTTGGAAAAGCTTGCAGTCAAAACAAGCCGATCAGACAAAATTAATTGCGCTCGGGTATTTGCTAATCAATCGTCTAGTCTCCCGTCAATCATCATAGCTCTAATACTTCATCACACCATTACGTTGTCTGTGTACTTATTTTTAATATAAACATATCACTATTCGCGTTGCGAGAGCTGATAAAAGCACTCAGCTAGTTTAAAAAGGTTGACATTTAATATAACACATAGTATTGTTATTTTTTCAATCACATTGTTCAACTTAAGGTAAATCAAAAGAATGGCGGAGCGACGCTTTTTTCTGTTGGCAAATCGATTTTGATCTGGTCTATAGCCAGTGCCCAGATAATGACCAACCACTAACCGGTAATGATGAGAAGTCGATCGCAGCAAGTTCTTGCCATGCTACTGGTGGTGGTTCGGTGCCATCACCAACATGAGGCATCGAGTATGGCTGGTAATTTTCTCAAGCCAACTTCACTCGATGAAGCACGATCTTCTCATGCACAAAGCGCGACCGAGATCCACCAAGAGCGAACCGTCATTAGACAGCATTTGACCAGAGTCTTGCATGCTCTTTGTCATTTGCCGCCTTGGTGACACTCACGCACAATTCACACTGCTTGTGTCGGCTTAGCTAAATTCATTTTCGATTTTCCAGAATCTTGTGCGCGCTACCTTGCAGATCACAGTATTGCTTATCCACACTGTCTTTATGTAGTTCGAAATAGATCGATCCCGATTGGCCATCCATGCTGGATACAGCAACATCACGCGCCTGTTTACAGTGCTACGCTCAGAGCGCAATCAATCATACTGGTCAGTGTAGGTAAGACAACTGCCACTCTCTCTCTCGCTCTCTATCACTGTCTCTATCTTTAGAGAAATAATTGGATATTCATAGTTGGACTTGCCACGATGGTCTGCTAGGGATAAGGCGCACAGTGCTCTGATGCTGGATCAATACTCCTCTCACCAGTATTGGTCAATTATTCATTAATTGAAAATGGCGTTGCATTGTGCTGGCTTGCAGTATTATGAAAAATGAATGAACGGTATTAATCGTGTGGCATGATACTACCGTTGCTGCTGCTGTTGGTGTAGTGATGTGGAGCACACAGAGTGCGGCAGTGAAGGAGCGACGGCGGCACCAGGCCACTGGCCCTGGCCCGCACCCAGCCCTGCCAACTCGCGTACGGCTCTACTGGTTTGCTCTTGCACTCGTAGCTTAAGACTCGGTCGAGGAGTCAAAATCTCTAGTAAAATGGCCATTGTCCCACGCACTCGATTTGCTTAGGCCTACACGTTCCAAAGTGACGTTAGGAATCATTAATTTTAATCAACCTTGCCAACTTGTCATATGGCCGATACTCTGCTTCCTTCTCACACTTGCCTGAACGCGTCGCTCTGTCGAACTCTTGCCAGTGTTGGCAGCAGCGGTAGAGTGAGCATTGCATGAGGACAGAGGCAAGCAGGATGGCAGCAGGCAAGTGTCATGTCAAATCTGTTCCAGTCTTTATGGGTAAGGCTAGTTGATATTTTCGCTTGCATACACTACCTTGCTATCCCAACAAATGCTCGATTGTCAGTACTTCACTTTTTGCTATATCGCTCTGTGAAGTTTTCTCAATACTAAATCTCATTTTTAAATATCGTCTTGTGAATCTAATAGTGTGAAACAGCAACAGTTAAGGGGTTTCTTTTAATACTATATTAATTTTTACTTTTTTCTTATAATTTCCACCATATTAAACTCGTAACATGAGACCTGTTATAAAACAAATGTAGAATGAAAAACGATTGCTGTCATTTCGTATGTAGTTTATTTTAGAATCATAGTTTGATTAATCGTGCTTAATGTAGCTTGTTTCGCAAATGTTGCTTATTGTGTCGACACGAGGGGTACAAAGATCGGCACTAGAGCCAACAAGTGAGGGTCCGTGCAAGTAGGATCACTGTTGGCCATCGGTTTGGAGACAGTGGCCACAAATTGATTCATAATGACTGCCGTCACTATCATCATCCCCAACAGTGAGTGCCGGCGCGACGGCCGCCGCCGTTAACGCTTGCACAGGCCATTTAATCTAACTGACTCTCTCCCCTCTTGCTGTCTCATTAATATCGTAGACTCATTGTAGCAACTACTGTTAGCGCGATCTAGGCCATTTATTACTGGCACACATCTCTTGCGTATCAACAGTCAGCCACTTGTGTTGCAAAGCAAACAATTCACTTGCCGCTTAGCTAACTTTCGCTTTCCATCGAAACCCGTCGAACACTTTTCTAGTAGTAGCTCTCAGTCCGAGTTACATGATCAAAGCATCTCTTTACTAGTGATGTTCATTGTTTTCAATTATCTATTTTTCTCCACAGGATTCCAATATAGTGAAAGTTTCATCCCAACGCAATGATGTTTGTGTGTGTGTGCAGTGCCAGTGCCGGTGCAATGTCCGTGTAAGCATGTGATGTGATGTGTTTGTATCGACGGTGGTTGCCAATCCATCTGTTCGCGTCCACATTGTTTGTTTGAGCATCACCACCCTGCTTCGGCATCGACAGTCCTGCTGACAGCGATGCTTGCCGCAAGTCCATTATGATGAGCGCCGAGCCATCTGATCAGCAGTGGGATTCACTAGTATACTCCAACAACAGCAACAGCAGCAGAGTTGCATGAGGCATTATCGGCGCTGCTCGTGTGGACGGCAACAGAATCGACCAACGTCGTTATCGTGGCAGCATGAAGCTCGCACAACCCAGTGTCTCTTGTGTTGGATGTGATTCGTTGCCACGTATCAGCAATTGGCTCGCACACACCGCGCTTTGCATCGCCATTGAGGAGACACCACTCTGGCATATCATCAACCTTTGCCATTGCTGTCTTCATTACTCTTCTCTTAGTCACCATCCTCGATCGGCTCAGTGTATCGCGACTTGAAGCAATTTTGCATAATAATAATGCGCCAAAGTTGGGCCTGCCGATCACGCTGGCTCCCACCAATCGTGGTTTGTCTCTGAATAGGACACTAAAGTGGAGTGACTGACAATTTCGTTTTTGATGTTTTGCCTTCAATTATTTTCTATTGAAAGACGGATGGCAAGGCTGACATAGGCACAAGGCGAGCGCAAGTGGGACTCGCTTTGCTGGAGCTGCCAACGCCAGAACCGAGTTGGTAAGCGAGCCAGACAACAATAGACAATGCTCCCTCCTGCTCCTCCATCTCCCTCCCGTGCCGCTCCGAGCGCTACCGACTCACTACACTCACCACACCGTATTCTTATCGACTTGACAGTGATCGGCTTTCGTTCTTCCTCGACCCTCACGCTCTCTCTCTCTTTCTATCTATCTTAATCCAAATCTATCTAAATCAAACCTATAACGAAAAGTATTTTTGTTTCATTATTGTGTCATCCATTTTTGTTTGTCACATAGTTCATTTATATATTCAATAATTTTCCTAGTTTTAATTGAAAAAGGATTTAGAACTATTTTTAGAAAAATATTTGGAGTTGTGAGTAAAAGATTGTCATACTTGTATGACAGTGTGAAACCAACTTGAAAAAATATACACCAGCTGATCTGCAACAAAACACAATTGCAACACTATCTGTTTATTGGCTGTTTGGTGATTGATCATCTGTCATTGACGTCACCTATAATCGAATGAGGACTAAAGCTACACATAGACACACACACACACAAACTCACACTTGCTTTGGTTACTCTCAGACTCTATTAATCGATTCCCGGCATTTGGTCAAACGTAGACACACTAATATAAGTAACTTAGGGTAACAATTGTAACCAATTGAGAGATTGGTGCCCACTTCCTAACTGTCCACTGATTTGCACCTCATCTATCAAACTAGCAAGCACTTCCATGATAATAAATGTCTTTATTTGTTTTAGTCAATGGTCAATCTGTATCAAAGTAGCATGGGTTTATGGCTTTAAAAAATGTTATTTGGATTGATTATGATCAGCTGAAGCGGTTATAATCATTATTAGAGGTGACACTCTGTGGGGACACAGGTCTCTTGATTCTGGTTGTGCTAGGCGCGAGAACCAAGCCGGTGACTGCATGCTAATTACCAATTAATTGCTTTGTCCTTGCTCGCCATGCCTGCTGGGCACACACCGTGAACCCGTCATACCAGTAGCAGTTTGAGTGCGCACACGTTTTTCACCGTCACCACACTTGAGACTAGCGTTTGAGCACTCGACCAATGCAAACTTTTAAATTTAGAAAAAAGCATCAACGCACAACAACGAAAGTAAATTATCAGATAGTTGAGTCTTAGTTGTGGCAAGTTGTGAATGGACAGTCTGTAGAGTTGATTAATGTGCTCACTAGTATAACAAGCGTCGCGATGACAGGCGACATCTAGTCTAATCGAGCGCATGCATTACGTCCAAGCACCGATCGAATGACCGGCTTCAAGTGGTCGAACCCACTATTCACTAGTACCATGTCACATCATGCTAGCGATAAATGTTCTTTCTCTCTCTCTCTCTCTCTCTCTCTGATTTGTTTTTAGTTTTTGTTAAAACTCCACCAACTAATCTTCAATTGAGGCTATTCTTTCAAGCATTCTGTAAGTGAAGCGGTAGCTCAGCATCGGTTCGAGAAGGGAAAGTCATCATAGCGTTAGCTATTATCCACTGCACACAGTGCAAGTCACTCGCTCTGACTAACGTAGGGCTTCACATCGCACTGGTCTTGTTCTTTCTTCAAGAATTTGAACGTTCTGAGAATGCAGCTGTCATGCTTGCTTTGTGCGCTCTTGCAATGATGAATGATCCTATTGGTAAAACTCGAACAAACATGGCCCAACTCGACACGCACACAATCGCTAGCGGAGAGTCAGTCAGCCAGTCAGTGAGTGTCAGTGTGGAGCAAGGCAACAAAACGCGCGTGCGAGCAGTGGTACCACTGTGCTAGACACGCGCTGGGCAAACGGGCCTTACTTCTGCCCAGTGCCTATAACACGCGTTATCCTGCCAAGCCTGCAGTGACCCATCACTAGTCCAACTAGTAGAACAGCTCGTCTCAAGCGCTTCACTAAAGCATCGGTCACCCGTGTCATTTGGTGGTCATCCGGTGACATATGTTGCACGTCACACGTGTTTTTTTATTTTTAGTTTAGTCTAGATATTATTTCTTAAATTCTTTGCACTATTGAACAGATAGTCACCTGTCTCAATGCATTTTGTGTCTGATGAGATTAATCATTTTTGCCGAATAATAAATAATAATGGCCAACTCTTTCCCATCAACTTTCATTACTATCAATGATGCTTCGATGGTAGCACGATCAGTGGCCTCACGGCGGTGGACACATAGCGAGTAACAGCAGTCGAGCAACTCGAGCATCGCGCGCCTAGCCATCATGCTTGATCAATTGCCCGGAGCACCCGAATGGGCCGTGACCACCATTTAGTTCATTAAAATAAAAAAGACCCACAAGGCAAGACAAGACGGGTGGTTAGCATCATCGCTTCGTGCAAACTATGTTAAGCCGAATGGCCAGGAGCCATTGTTTCTGTGGACTGTTTTTATTACTATGAATCGCAGTGTCTTATCGATTCTGAAGCTTTCGTACCACTTTGTTGGCTCTTGCAGTGTAGTATGTCCGTCTGCTAGTCTCCTGTCTATGGTTTGATTCACTGGCAAATCATTAGTATTGATTTGTTTGCTTGCAAAGATAGATGCATGTGTGGATGCGCGCTGGGCCATTGTTCCGGATGCTCAATAGTGGCGAGCACTAGGTCCAGTGCACCGCATAGAGCACTCTAACTTGTCCATGCCTTAATGGCACACTAACAGCAATTAGCGCCCACTACACCACATGTGTGCACACAGCTCTCAATGGTTCCCTGTCGAGACTAGACTAGACCAAAAAGTGGTCATTTTACCACCATCAACGCTACCATGTTGATGTCAAAATAACGAGTTTTGGCTGGAGTGATGTCCACAGACTGTTCGCTCGCTTGAGGGCCATTCTTAGTGGGCACTAATCAAAACACCACTCTGGTCAGAAGGAGCTAATCAAAAACTGGCACTAAGCTCCAACGCAGCGACAGTTGTCAGAGTATTCAGTCTTTGGGTATCTCAATTATCAGTCAATATCAAGTAAAAGCTGAAGGCTACTTGACAGATAATTTGCATTTACTCTATATTAATCATTGTGACTGATTGTCATTTATCATCTCTGTCTTACTTTTGCTGGCAATTTTGCTTAGATCTATTATAATTCTTATTCATCTTCATTTGAAATGTGAGATTAGCGTAGTCTGTTTTCGGAATTGGCAATGCATATCATCGGCAATCATATCATGCAGAGAATTTACTAGATAAACCGTTGCGTAATGCTTTACCACTACTTATCCTTCTTTTGGCGATTGGTCAAACATTTTTAGTAGCTACAATCCAACAAAGTTAATTTAGTTGAAAGTATACAAGTTTCATTTCCATCAGAGATCACTGGCCGGTTGCTATTACCTGCAAAGAAGTAGTCTTGAATTGCTAGAATTTAAAATGATTCCAATTGGGAATGCTGGTGGGCCTGGACTCAATTATCGATATTAATATTAATACGAGTTCACCAAGCAGTAGAGCGACTCTCGATCAGCGATTAGAATATCTGCTCACGTAGTTTATCGCAGCACGTCACTTTCCGGCATAAGAGCAGACTGGGCGTGTCACTAAGTGATAGAACTGAACCAACGGTACCTCGCAGCCACTCAGCGCACTTTTCGCATCACTATCCAATGCAATTAGTGGCGTTTTATTCGTTACTCTCGTCACCGAGTTGGTTCGACAGTCACTCAGTGCAACGACAACGATTGCGCGTACTGTTATGTCTATCGCCTTCTCAGTTTGCATATCGCGCGCGTAACTTAATGACCAAAAAGCAGAAAGAGGCAAGAGTTGCAGTAGAAACAAGGTGCCGATTCAAGATAAGCGTACAGTGGATTAGTCAATGAAATTAGTCACAGTGGCCCGGCGGCATTGCTCAGTGGTATGCGGTGAGCGCAATGATGGCACCAGGCAATGACCACCAGAGGCCAATTGACTACCCGCGGCGCGCCGTGTCCTACCGCTACCACCACTGCCGGTTGACATTAGCTTCGCCACTTGAAGCCTTCTGGAGTGCGAACAAGCGTTCCCTTGAGCGCGAGTGCTTCGCGAGCTAGGCCATTAAAATCGCATAATCTTGTTAATGAAAAGCAAACATGGCGGGTCGTGGACATTGGCCGGCGGTGACTGATTACTGACGGACATGGTTTCCTCACGGCGGCCACTGTCCGATGACTCCATTCCAGTCAACATCGATTCGAGCCTCTGCGTGGTCTAACTCCCTACAACTTGCTTAATGTGTTTCACTTGTCCTCAACATCTACGATTGTTGTTGTTATTAATAAATTCCTTTCACTTTGTAGCGTGAATCCACCAAAGACAGAAGTTGTAGAAGCTTATGTTGCCAAATCGATGTTGTTAAGTGAAAATTAAAAATGGCAACATATTGATAGTGTTGAAGAGTGGGCAAACTTTAGTCCAAGTGTGTAGCTGAACAAATGATGATATTCGGTTCAGTGCAACAGCGCGTCAGTGCCGCATCTAAATGGCTATTTAATTGAAATTAAACTTTTTAATGTTGCCTGCCGATCTGATGGCCTGAGTTGTCACAGAAGGGTCGCCTCGTTGGTTCACTGTGGCTCGTATGGATCGCAGTGAGACAGAAGACGGGTAAAGAGCACTGAACAGCAGAGTCGGCTCGCTTCGGGTCCATTTGCGGTGGGTGCTCCGGTAGGGCAATGCCACCCGACAAATGATAGTTGCTGGTAGTGTGCTTTCAGTGCCAAGCAAGGCAACTCCACCTTTTTAATTTTGAATTTTTAGATCCACTGTGTTGGGCAACAGTTGCAGGGAGATAGTCGTGCCCAGTGGAGAGACCTCTAATCAGCGTGCGCGTCTAGGTAGCTCACTGGACCAGCTTCCAGATCGCTGTGGCAGCTGAATAAATTAGCTCCCATGTTACAGTTGCTCGGACGATTGGTGGCGGCACTCGACCACCAGCAGCAGGCTACCCATACCCGCACGCGTGTTCCACTCTACACCAAACTCCTTAATGAGAAGAAGATAATCATTGGAGAGAAAAAGCAAAAAACAATTTGCTTTGCTTGTAACACTCATTGGAACAATACGGGCCGAGATGTCGAGCTGGTCGATCTAGCATGCAACCACGCCTTTCTGGACCAGAATTCATTATTCTAATCAACCGAATTCTTTTTGGACCAGTCCATTATGGATTACACTTGAAGCTGTTTGAAAGTATTGGGCCAAATCTTAACAAAGTTTTTTGAGAAATTACAATTTTTGACATTTTGAGATAATCAGCTTAATTCTGTTGTCAAATTACGTGATTTTGTTTTTGTATCCTGTAGAGAGGGGAAGTTATTTTAGACTTAAGGTGAATTTGTCGCGCAGGGGTAGAAAAAGCAGCGGGGCATGGTAGAATCGGTGCGGCGAGACCACTATAGGATCTAATCAAAAACACATTTGACTGCCAAATTAGACAGTGGGGACGAGCCAGTCGACAGCTTGCTGCACTGCTCGATGCCACAGCGAGATGGCACGTCGCTAGCCGCTCAGGTCCGTCACTGGCCAAATAGCACACTCACGGAAACCAAATCGCACTTGACGGTATTGATAGCTCTTATTGAGTGAGTGAGTGAGAGAGAGAGAGAGAGAGAGAGAGAAACACGATTGCCATCGGCCAGTGGCCGCACTCAATCTCTTGACTGAAATCAAACATTTCTATTATTTTCATTGTCCAGAAAGCGGCTCACATTTGGCCAAGACTAGCGAAAGCAATCAGCTATGAGAAGGAAAAGGAAGAGGAGACAATTGAACCTGTGATTAGGCTGACTCTAATGATAGAGTCTGATCTGTGAGTGGCGACGGTTGTGGGCATGCATGGAGTGCTCCAAGCCGAGTGGCATCGAATGACGCCAGATCGCATTGGCTAGAGGGTGGCTGGAATGTGCGGAGAGAACACCGCTCCCACAGTGGCGCCGTGCTTACACAAGCCTATCAGCCAGTCAGGTGTCACCCGGCCACTGGCCATCACCACTACCAAGCTCTACTTAGCACTTGACTCTCACACACCAAGTACTTACTGCATGTTGACCTTCTAATCTACGGGCAACAGTTGATTCTGTACCCAAATCTCGTTTCAAAGCACAAGAAAAAGTAGCGAACCAGCGTTAAATGGCCTAAACCAATTGAGATTACCGGTGATATTTGCACGCAATTGAGTCCACTGCTCGGTTTGCGGGTATGGCAATTGCTACTAGTGGTTGATGTCATCAAACAAACTTGTCGCTGTCAGCACCGTGGTCGCCATTAGGGCGCAGATAATCATGCCGCGCCGAGGCCTATAATCGATGGTAATGACATTGGAGCGGCGGCTTGTCCTCTTCCATGGGCGCCAGATCAACAAATGGCCAATTGAGAAGACAAATGATGACAGCCGAGTGGCGATGTGGAGTCGCCACCACGCTTACTAGGCCCGAGCTGCCGACACCATCAAACTGCGATTAGGTACTGATTGATTTAGATTAAGCGGTGCTAATTGCAAGCCCACTCACCTCTTGCTCAGATAGTCTACGAGCGAATTAAATTGACAAATTGTCCTTTGATTGGTCAGTGTCGGCGCGACGAACTCGCACCCCCGCCATCCATTAATTATATTATTTTAATTTTTTAAATAGTCAGCTTGGCACATAATGTTGCGCTAACGGTGCAGTCAGGTGGTAACGATCCACCACCGCGACACGCCGTTCAGATGCCCTCACTTCACCACTGAGTCGCGCCACGATCACTAATGAACGCTCAGACATCATTAGCCACTAGAATTAATCGCTACACTTACTCTAATTCAATTATCATACTTTCACTTTAAATATTTAATTGTTACTACTATTCATCTATTAATGTTGTATTAAATTGTTATTACTATTTTTATTACAGATAAACAACTCTTCCTGGCGAGTGGAACAAATAAGCTGTCGATATGATGCGACGCCACGCTGAATATCAACTATCGATTGTTCAAAGCTACAGACACCTATGATGAGAAAACAAGCTTTTTTAACAACTACTAAATTTGTATTTGATAATTAAAAACAAATTAATAAAATACTTGATCCAAATTGATAATTTTGTACGTTGCAAGGAAAGTCTTGGTGTGTTGTTGGTTAGCTTTTGCAAGTCAATTATTAATGCAAAGTTTTTGCAAAATATAAATAATTTAATATTTGTATTTATCACAAAATAGAGCCAGAGGAGGGTAAGTGTGAGGCCTAACGGTGCCTGCTGAGCAGCATTGATCGGCAACGTGAGCGTCATCCGGCCACTGCCTGGTGGGTGGCTCTGTTGGGTGCGTCGCTCCAAGTCCGCCTCTCACTTCTCTCACTTCTCCCACTGCTTCTCTCCACCAATTCTCCAGGGTGTCCCATCAAGTCGGTCTTAATTTTTCTAACCTCAATCATCCTTGAGTATGTTGTAGCCTGGAAAGTTAGCTTTCATTATTCATTAAATTTCTTCAAATAGTTGAAAAGATTAGTTTTATCTGGGACTCACTCTTCAAATAACTTGTCAAACGTTTCGTGAAGTTTATGAAAACTGAAAAATTATTTGTATCAGTTTGCATTTATATTTTTAAATTTTTAATAATTATTCCTTAGATAAGATACAAGTGAATTTAAGATAAACCAAATTATAACCTTAATCATAAAATAAATTTTTTAATGTCTTGTCTGCAAGCTAATTTTCCAGGCTACCGCATCGTTTAAAAATTCAAATTTGGAAATTTTATTGAACCTTGAGGAATTAGAAGCGACATTATGGGACACCTTATAGTTGCTGTAGCTGTGAGCTTGGGTTGGAAACACGGCCGATTGGCAGTGTGGTGGACGATCGCCAGTGGGCTGCAATTAGAGACTGATTGGTGGCACCAGGCTTGCCAACCACCACCACTTCATTCGGTGTCTCGATCTCGGAACTGTGCGTGTCTTTCCTTGGTTGGTGTTGCCTTGGAAGCCGGTGCCCAAATCCGGCGCACCCGGGTGGCCTTACTGGTTCTAGTGTGTTCGCGTTCAGTGGGAATCGAGAACACCACCGCCTAGCTCAACTCGCACCGGTTTGTTTGGCTGTGCCCAAGCGGTGTTTGTTCAGTTGTGGCGCCCGACTGGAATGTTGATTGATCTAGGAACCCTGACTCTACCAGAGAAGGAAACACAGAAACTTGGTAGCTAGCACGGGCACTTGTGTCACACTGTCTGCTTAACCGAGCTAGAACAAGAGTCCAATCGATTGCACCAGCTAGTACTTGTAACACTGCCGCCAGGCTCACAGTTTCTCACTTCTCTTGGTCCAAAATATTAATATTTGATTGAGTGTCAAAATCCAACCAGTACCGTCATCTAGGGCAATCAACGTAGACAACTCGACTGATGGCTACCGATTGTGCATTCGTTCACCGATACATTATTGATGAGCCATGCGTATGGATGACACTGGGATCCAGCCACTCGATTTGTGATCTGGCTGGCTTATTTGTGGTGGGCAATGAGAAGAGCACGGCCGCCTCTGTCGCCAAGGTTCAGAGCAATGCTCGAGAGAACGGTCAAACTGCACTGGCACGCACTAGTGCGGGCGCACACACAGAAGCCATGATTGACAGTAAATTAATTTAGCCCAGGCACGTCACATACAGCACTAGATAATTAATCATCGATCGGTGAGCTGCCCTCAGCACAGATAAATCAAACATTCGTGCCCGCTGTTGGTGGTTGGGTCTGGGTGCGCGGCACTGGGTGACACTCGGCCCACCGACCATGGTCAATGCATTGGGCACGAGCCCCATTGGCGCCTATCGCCACCAGACCGCAGCTTCCACTGGTCGGTGTCACTGCCAGAGACACACACTTGCCGTCTACCCTACCCAACATTGCACTCCAAACCATAGTCTAACCAAACCGATTCGAGCATGCTCACTACTTCTAAACATTTGTCACTTCTTTTAACTTCACGCATCTAATTTGCACACTTGATCAAATTACTTTACTTGATACATTCAACTAATTTACATTGTTTTTAATTTTCAAAAATTCATATCAACTTAGATTTTTCACACTTAAAAACAAATTAACATGTACAGTGTTGCTTCAAGTTTTACTCTTCGAATTTACATAGAAAAGTGAAGCAAAGAGAGAAGTAAACAGTGTTCGATT
>WURS02057173.1:0-10785 GCA_011762765.2 Rhinocypha anisoptera | reverse complement strand
TGGTAGTGAAGGGTGACTGGAACGCTGCCGTGCGGGGAGGAAGAGACGGAAAAGAGAGAGCGGGGGGAGGGGGTGGAGAAAGATCGCTACCCCCTCCTCCATCCTAACAACCAGCCAACCCCTTCCTCCACCCCGCACCGTTACTTTGGCAGGGGATGGGGTATGGTTGGGTACGTGGCAGTGAAGGAGGCGGGCGAGGGTTAGAGGGTGCAAAAGGAAGGGACGCGGCGGTGGAGGGAGGTCGTGGAGGGAGTGTGAGGGGGGAGGGAGAGAAGAGGAGAAAGCGGGAGGACATAAGGGATAAGGGCAGAGCGGAGGAGGTCGAAAGGGGAACTACTACGGGGAAATATGAAGGAGTAAAGGAAGGAAAAGGAGAGAGAGTGAGAGAGAGAGAGAGAAGTATGGGAAATTTCGGAGGGGACTGTTGTCCTGGAGACAGGCGAAAAAAGAGGATGGAAGAGGTCGAACGGATTTCATCCGAGCGAAGTTGAGGCCGCCGGGCCATAGTGGAGGAAAGGAAGGGGGGGTGTGTGGGGAGGTAGGGCTCATATTTAATTTAATCCATCCTCGAAGAAGGAAGATGGTGGACGAAAAAAATACCCTGATAGGGACGCGGGGGTGTAGGAACATGCGAGAGCCATACCGTAAGAAAATCACAAAAACTATCAAAATACAGGGAGGTAACTGATGTTCGGAAGAGCTCGGTCAACCTACCTAAGCGACAGGCGATTTCTCGATGAAACAAAAACGAGCGAGAGATTAAAATCAAACAGATGGGATAGCGGGAGCAAGGATCTGTTAATAAGTTTGACACGAGTAATACTTTAAGTGTAGCTTTATAATAATTTGTAATCAAGCGAAAGACGAATCGAAAGAAAATAATAGTACACCGACGAGAGCGAAAGAGCAAAACGAGGCACTGAGCATAAATGTTGAGTGTTTTCACGTCACGGTCGGGAGAACGAAACAACTGTTGCGGTTCAAATAAATGCTCACTTTAATGACTTGATGTACATTATGTTCAATTATAAATTTTACATACGTGCTGTCATTACGGACATGCTCCTGCAAAATTGAAGTACTGAACACATTTGCATTCGATGGTAGGAGGAAGTCGAGCAGGACAAACTTGCACATAAGATGCTTTCATGAATAGAGTTTTAGCAAAAAGAAAGTCTACTAACAGATGTACTTGTTGAGAATACTCTATTCTACTATTTTCATAAAAGATTTTTCTTTTAAAATGAACAAATATTTGTTCATATGATCTGTTAAAAGTATTGTTTTGTCAATACTTTTCAATGAATTGTTAATGTTTAATTGAAGAAGATACATATATTTGTTCTATATATCCTATAAAATAATTGCCATTCATTGATTCAGAAGTAACAGATTGTAAATTTAATGTCAAATATTTCCTAAGCTGTTTTATTTTTTTATTATACTTCCAATTTAATGTCGCATATGTAAATGAGCATGAGTTAAAATTGATATTAGTAATATTTTAAATGTGAAATTATTTCCTACCAAAAAATACTTCACAAAACATAACGATAGATTCAGGAACACGTTTGAAAAGTGTCAACAACGAAGTTTACAACAAAATATAATATCTATATGCATCAAAAATATTTCTTATTTTTCCTGTAAAAGCAAACATTTCTGTGAAAATACTTAAATAGGTCCGATAAATGTGCTGTTTTAACCATTTTAATGTAAACGTAATACAATTTCCATTTCCGCCACTGTACTTTATGAGGTCTATTTATCCATAGAAGGTTAAAGCTGCAAGGGAAACGTAATAAATTTGAAATAAGAAGTTTTTTACGAAGGATAAAATGCAAGGACTATAGAATCATCGTGCTTAAAACGAGCGTAATAATACATCGGGGAATAAAGAAATACATTAATATATAATGTCCTTGTCCCATACCTACAAAATATATACTTTTTTCTATTACCGGGGGAACTCGAGCATTTTTCCTCGTGCTTAAGTACACAACATTGAGAGAGAGAGGATTATTTCAGCTGGAAATTTTGCTGCTTTTCCGTCTTAATTTACGACGTCTGGAATCTCTTGGGGACATTCCGATCATTCGACGTTTTTCTTAATTTCACCTGCGGCATAAAACTCCGTAATACCGTACAATACTTCACTTGATGTGGGTTCTGGCCCCTCGAGACGAGAAATAATGAAATGCTATTCGATACCCTAGGGACATTATTCGAGAGACCTCATATTTTCATTTGCTTGCAGCATTCCTTTACAACCACGCTCCCTTTCTTTTCCGTCCTTCCGCCCTTGTTCCTGATCTTATACCTCTTTATGGTTTCGAGAATGCCGCCACTCTTACCTTAAAAAAAAGCCATAATCCCCTTGGAGGGACCAAAATATTTAACGTGTAACGCACAAAAATCCAGAAATAATTATTGTGAATGGCGTCCTTGAAACAGAAAGCCCGAATAACAGTCCATGTCCTGCATTATTGCCGTAGAGATATCCCATATTACTCACTTAGAATGTATAACTCCCTTTTTCAGAACTTTCCCTTGTCTTAGCCACTGAAAGGATATGATATTAATCGTACCTTAAGTCCACAAATATGCATGTGATATGAACAACATGACTGCCATCAATTTCTTATACAAACCACCGTCAGATATTGCAACTGGATTGAACTTAGACACTCATGAACGCAGGAAAGAGCATGTAGCATGAGAGGCTTTTATAGAATGATGTTTAACCTTAAATATATCACAACAAAGAGAAAGTAAACATTGGGATTTATATGTTTATAGAAAAAATGGCTTTTTTCCTCCTATCCTTACTGGAATGGAAGTAAGAGTCGCTTGAAAGTCTACTTAAATACTTACACACTTCAATGTAGGAGTTCCTTAACGAAATAGAGTCAAAGATTTTATATTTAAAAATCTGTCGTTTTTCTAAATTATAACTACTCCTAATTTAGTCACAGGCATTATTTTAACAATTTGATTCACTAGAGTGCATATTGTAGGACTAATTAAATAATGTCGAGACAAATACCATAAATCATTCCCATTCATGTTTAACCGGTAAGTATTACTTTATCATTTAATGATCACATGATTATAGTGATACTTTTGCTACATAACAGGTCAAAAACTCAGATACAGCTTCTTTGGAATACGCTTGGATAGTTACCTGTCTGATTCTTAAGATAAATGGTTAACAATATTTGGTAGTAAATAATATAGAAAAATCTGGAATCTTATAGTAATTCACGACGCGCTGTCAGCGCTATCAACAGTACCTACGGTAAGAATCACAAAAATTGATACGTCAATATCCAAACTCGCTTTCACTTTAACATTCCACTAAAAAGAAAATTCTGTTTCATTCATTTTTCTCAGTCCTATATATCAGTGTAATTTCAGTTGAATAAATATAATGGTTATTTCGGGATCTGTAGTTGAAATGTAGTTATATTTCCTACATAACATTTTCAATAACGGTTTATTCTAGCGTAATTGGTTTCATTCGGCAACACGATGATAACATGGGTGAAAATAACAAGCGTATTTGGGTTTTTCGATTTATGGTTTCCAGTAACGACATTTGAAATTTTTATCACTGAATTTGATTAAACGTAGTTGTTTCAATTGGCTAAGTCTATTAATCTTGTTTGTCTTACACAAATGCATTAAAATCCCTAGTTCACGTATTTAGTGCCGTTTACGGAAGACGGTATTTAAACAAAATACAGATATCGTGTTCTGCAAATAGGTTTACAACTTGCCTTCTATGCATCGCTTTACATTTGGCTTTTGATCCAAGCACTGCCTCCTTTTATGTACGCTGGCGTTCCCTACGGGGTCTCTTCACGGTCTCATGGCTCGAGGCAGCGCGACGTAATTTTCCTCCGCTCGCCCAACCTTCATGGACTCCAGAGGATCAATCAAGTAACTCCGACCGTTTACCTTAGTCAATATAATCCTAAAAAATTTCGTCGATATTTTCGAGTTTTGAGAAAAATAGTTCTGGTTTCCAAGCAAGTGGTTTTTTAACACTCAAAAGGAAAAAAATAACGTCGAATAGATATCATCAGCTTCAGATTAACGGCTTTCTCGATAAATCTACTATCCTTGGGTAAGCCAGAGAAATTCACTGCTCGGAATAACTGAGGAAATACACAGGCACAAAAATTATTGTACATTTATAATTTTCTACATCAAATCGATATTCAAAAAACTAAGTAATTACTTTAATAAAATCGACTACAAAGATATATGGCTGGTTCTATCACATATTGCCGGCAAAATATTTCTTCTTTGCTCACCTTTTATCTAAAAGAATAAGAAAACTAATTCATGCGTAGCATTTTAAAATTATGAAACTTGGTCTTCCTAAAAGTACTCAAATACATTATTTTCGTAAATAATGGCCACGTGATTAATCTTTTACCTATAAACAGTAAACACGTAAAGTTAATTCGTTAATATACAAAAATATTAGCTTGCACAACTTCCCCATTTATATTTGTATAAAAACGTGAAACCTTTATTTGAAACGCATAGAAATTACTGACGTGACGTAAATAAGTTCGGTTTTCTTCAGAAGTATTATTTTTACTTGGTACGATTTTAATCTATTTATAACAAATAGGGAAGGGGTAAGGATGATAACATATAGGTCCGGAATAATGACGTTAATAAACATTTAATAATTAATTCAATAATAAAAAATGATGAAATCCCATATAATTTTTTAAAAAGCCTGGATTTACTAATTACTAAAAAAATAAAAATTAAGAAAAATAATACATTTTTCACTTTCTAAGTCACACCTTGAACAAAATTAGTAAGATATATGAGTTATACAAACTGTATGAGTTGGAATTAAATTTAGAATTTGAGAATTTGGTGGAGTATAAAACGTACTACTTACAATTTTTAGTTTTATGTGCAATGATTTTTACATGTTAAATTATTGTAACATGACAGATGATATTATTATCCCCACATTATAATTATAATGAATGGAGTACATATAACAAACTACGCTTGGTGGGAATTAATAGTTGATACCTTCAATGCTTTTGCTATCAACTCAAAATACCTTGTCACTTCTCTAACAGATAAGGAAATTTTGTAAAAAGATTTTGATGGATTTAATCAAAGCCTTATTCACCCAGAATGAAAAAAATAGATCGGATGTGCATTTATAGAAGTTCTTGTCACCTGTAATCATCACTTAATATTCTAAAGTAGACTTGTACAATGCGTTTTAGATATATATTTAGAAACTACGGCTGATTAAAAAAGATATCGGTTTCACTTTCAACAAAGTGGATTCGATTGGTTAACAGAAATTTTTATCTTAAATATCAAAAGCGTGAATACTATTCGACTCAAATAAAAATTATATTATGGATTTAAAAAGGTGCACGTCCCAAAGTACGAAAAAATATTAACACATGCAATCAAGTTTGTTTCAAGTTATCTTTTCCCGAAAGTTATCAAGCCCGAAAGCTTTTTGTAAATCATAAATTTCATAAATCATCAGCATATGCATCCCCATTTGGAGAGGATGTAAGGCCAAAACTGTGGTAGATGTTGTCGTGCAGAGATGCATGGGGTCCGGGGTTTAAAATGGAGGAAAGTTTTCCCACTGGACTAGGGCGCACGAATCACAAGAAACCTGTTGGGCGATTGGGGACCTGGCTGGAGCCAGATCTCCCGATGCAGGAGTGGGACATCGCCAGTAAAACGGACGATAGAGAGAGGTCACCTCGGGGAAAATGCGGTGGGGGAAACACCATCATGGAGCGCGGAAGCAGGTCCCGTGCCAAATACCAGGCGCTAGCAAATGATAACACCACTACCCCAGGTCTGAGGACACGACGCACGCTAAGCCGTCAGTGATTGGGAAGGAAGGAAATCGCGGTGATAGGCAGTGGTAATGACGCCCGTCGGGCAATGGTGCCCTCGAGTGAAAGGGCATACCTCTAGGGGCTCCACCTTCACGCTCCGATCGGCGCCAGCACTTGCAGCTAATAGTGCACGGCTGTAGCTGCTGAGATCCAATAATGACGGAAGGCGGCGTGCTGGTCCTAAGTGACCAGCAGATGAATGATACATTCTGGAGAATACCTCTAGGGATATCCTGAGGCTCTTATAAACCTAAACTAACTTATAACCCTTCCGTTTCTATCCTTGTTAACCCTTCCTCCCGATCTAAAGAACCTGTTAGTGCTGAACAGACTTGAAACAAAACCTTGAAAAAAATATATATACACTTCTAAGAACACGTAACTACGGCGATAACGACGATTCCCAGATGACGATGGCGGTCGGTGTGGCGGTTCGGGGTACTAAGGAGCTCCAGGGCGAATGTGGTGGCCCACGTAGGTATCGATGATGCCACGAACCGCTGGGATCCAAGGAGAGTCTCCATCTCCTCAGGGAACGTCGAAATGTCTCTCACGATTTGGATGTATCCCAGGGACTAATTGAGGTGCTCCGTTTCGGAAACGAATGGAAGATATAAACCACACACTAAATCGTATCCGTAAGGATATCGGGGTAAAATTCGTTGACTTTCGACTGACTCTCCAAAAGTGTAAGATCTCCCTTAATGCCTTTCGTGTCCATTAGGGCGGTCAGGTGTGTACCGGGTAGAATATTTCATCACTGAAGGCTTTTTTTATGACAGAGGGTGGACTGACTGTGGGTCGTTTAAACCGCCCGTTGCGGGAAAGTTTCGATTAAAACGATAGTAACAGCGAGTATCCGACAATATTAGGTTCAATTCACTAAGATAATGAACCGTTAATATATATTATAAGCAAGAACTATGTGAGTATTGCAAAATTATCGCGAAGAATAGATAAATTTCCGTGCCGGTTCATAAGAATAAAAATTAGTAAAAAGACAGACACGTAGTGATGACTCGCTATAAGGTGAATCAAGGTGAATTACCACCGTATTAGTTATAATTTTTATCTACATACAAAAATCAAAGGACTTTTTATAGATGTCATATTCAGATGGATTTTTCGAAAGCGTCATTCTTTTATTTAAGGACCCGGATGACCTTAACGTCGAAGGTCCCAATTCTTACTTTTAAATGAATTTTGTGTTTGTCCAAAAACTAATTTCATGAATGTTTGGCGACAACGAGAGGAGGCAGATGTAAAAACATGTGCCAAAACCAAATATTCGAACGACGTCGTAAAAAATGGAGGCAATGCTCAGTATAAAAAATATATAGTGAAAAGTATCCTTATCGAAAAATTTAAAAACAAACTGTGAATTCCGTAAACATAGAATTTATAATAAACGTTCTGTTATACAGCAGCCACGATGAAAAGTTTTGTGTGAACTACGCTGTAATGATCCTAAAGTATTTTCTGCCGTAAAATACCTTGGGATGAATATTTATAACAACTTATTCCTATGGGATTTTCATGCAAGTAAAATTTATGGGGAAGGGAATGAAAATAATAGACGCGCTTTCGGTTGGAATGATATTAAAATGCGTATACAATATATGCGTTCCGATAGATAATATCTAGGAAAGGAAAAAAAGTGGAGGGTTCCCAAAGTATCCTGATTCCTTGAAAAATTCTATGATAAAATGTGGAGAGGCACAATAATGCCTTCAGAACTTCGCTGAGAATAGAGTGAAGAACTAGAGAAAGATGATTCAAGTATAAAGTAAATTTTAACACTAACACTAAGAACCTCTGAATTTATCATTAAATTCTATTTAGAAATATAAATAACTGAAAAATAAATCAATATAATAATCAGTTGTTCGCAGCTTGACCTAATGTGCCGATATGATTTAAAAGTATGATAAAGAGACGGACAATATGATAAATTTAGGGACCTTTTATTGTCAGTGGGCGATAAGTGAAAGTAAACAGTGAAAATCAGCCAATGTAAGATACCAGTATAAGTAAGCCAATGTTAAAATAAATCTTCAATTTCTAAACCCGTGTAATGTGTTTTTTTACTTCCGATAATACTCACCTTTATAGCGTACAGGTACTCCAACAAACGACCAAATCGCCTTTAATGATTAGTTGAGACTGAGGAATTCCCTAAGCTTGAATCTCGGTTAGGAAAAGATGCAGCATGTGAAAGGTCCAAAAATATATATGAATGAATGTAGTAGGAAAGATATAAATGAATGCTTCTGAAGCAGTGCAAAGATAAATCCATAAACAATAACATTACTCGATTAAGAAGCATTCCAATTCAATTTCCCATAAGAAAACGTGGACGAAAAACAAAAAGGGAAACAGCAATGGATAAAGAGGACATTTATCAAGCCTTTAATTTCTCCAAATGACATACGTATTTGCAAATATTATCGTTGATCTTCTTTATTGGCTTTTATATCCTTCTTGATATTTAAATGTATGCATATGTTATAATTTTTTTTATATATTCCACTGTTAATTGTAAACTATAACGATGAGTGTGGTTCTATTTTACAAATAAAATAAATAAACGGATTGGATAACATTTTGTTTGTGTAATTATCAAAACGTCATTATCAAGGCAAAGTAAAAGAGAAAGTACAAATGACGTGGAATACACCGAAAGAAAAACGAATTAGACGGAAAAGAAGCACCAGTCTTAAATATATCTTAAACACATGGGAACCGAGGTTCCTCCACAAAATGAAAGTAACAGATGAGTGTGATATATAATCCGCTACGTTAAGATGCGCATAACTGAGTTATGGAAGATGAGCAATAAAGCCTACCTAGAGTGATTCAGAACGCACATAAACCGCTGGAAGGTAGTCTAGAGACTTGGCAGTTACGACCAACTATCATGGGGCGCACAAAGGAGGGAAATACATTAATACTCTTTTTACGGTAGTGCGACGTGGGTAACTGCAAGGCATCTTGCCGTTTGGAATTAGGTCAGATCATGTAATAATATTTCTGTGGAATACGGGAGTAAAGTGAATCCAGTAGCAACGTTAGTTATTAAAAGGTCTACGAGCTAAGATGAGGATCCGAGACTCCGACGACATATATTTAAAGACACAAGTCACCAATACATCTGATATTTCATACTATTTCTCGTGAGTATTAAACGAACATTTAGAACATTATATTTTGAAAAAGCGAAATTTTTTGTGCATAAATGATTTTATCGAAAAATTTCAGTCCATGAAATGTAAAATTAAATTTCGCTTTTGCATCACTCTATGTCAAATTTAAGGGTTACTTACCTTCCTTTTGTCGTCATTTGATATTTATAATGGCAGTTCTTTCAATGTAATAAAAAAACATCGTAAAATTTCATGTTTTAATGGACACATTGGCATATTTCAGTCCTATTTCTTCTCGGAATATTGCGGAGGTTAATGAAACTTCAAGTTTTCCCAAAAGTTTATCATCGACCAATGAAAAAGAATATTTTGTTTTTTATCCCCGTATTTTTTTCTGAATACGACTTATAATTACAATAAAAAAGAACGTTACTGAGGTAATTTTACATTCCAAATGCTAATGAATGTATATTCTATTGGTTACTACGCACTTCCATACCTTTGACATTTTCAAATTGTCGCAAGAAAAGTGTTTAAGTAATATATTCAATTTCGAATTATTTCATTACTCAGTAAGACTTTTCTTCTAATTATAATATATACTTATGATGAGAATCAAACTTTCAATAGACAGTGTTGAAGAATCCCTTCCTAGTCTTGATCAACCTATCAGCCTTACTTCGATCATTGATTGAATTTCAATTAATGTTCTCTAAATACAAATTTGGAGAATACACACCGCCTACATATCCCCAATCCTAATGAGGACTTGTGCGCTCACTCACTGAGTTAAGAATATATGGACATGCGTACTTGCGTAGTAGTACTTTTGTTTATAGGGTGCTTCCACGGCTATGGTCATTTCGCACCTCTTCAATTCATAGAAAAAATCCTACTGGAGAAACACAACATCCATGCTCTTGACGGGATTCGAATCCGCGACCATGGGTTAGCTGGAAAGTGTGCTATCCACCAGGCTAACCCGGTAGGCATGGACATTCCGGGGTTCCGAGGCTTTTGTACTCACCTCAAATGAAAATGAGTCCATAATCCTACCGTTTTAGATGAAACCATTAATTATAAATTCTAAGAAATGTCATCCATTGAACCCTTAGACAAATCACGTTTTTATTCTACTCCATACAGACTACTCACTCTCGCCAATCAATACTTCCCTAAAGTTTCTGAGAATTCAGATTGATGTCATCGTGACACTTCTTGAAAGTCCTCCCTCCGACGTGGATAATGACGAGGTGGGGGGTTCTCTCTTTCCGTCATTCCTCCAATTCTTCACGCCCTCCTTGCAAGGCACTTAAAGCTCTAATGACCTCAGCCGGTTTACACGCCACTCCATACCCTAATGCCAATCAAACTTCGGGCACTCGAACCTTGATGAAAAATCCGAGCGATGGATGACTCCCTATAATTTTATAAGAAGTCGTGAAGATTCGATGAAAGAATGTATTGGGTTGTATAGCCAATGCATCCTTAAAGAGCTGTAGAGTGAGACGGATGAAGGGGGATGAGGGGAAGGGAGGGAGGGAGGGAAGGGGGCGTGGGGGTTGGGGGGAGGAGGACGGGGGGAGGGGTAGCCGGGGGGTGGGACGAACTGAATCGGTCGTTTTTACGCACGATTCCCCACGGTGCGCGCGCGTCTTCTATTGTTTCAAGAAACGGGAATTTCTGCGGTGTCCAGTCGGTGTGGACTGGAGTTCTCCTTTTTTCTTTCT
>WURS02057162.1:0-10786 GCA_011762765.2 Rhinocypha anisoptera | reverse complement strand
CCAAAAAAAGCAAAAACTGTTTTTTCGGCTGGGAAAGTGATGGCGACTGTTTTTTGGGATAGTCATGGAGTTATTTTGATTGATTATCTTCAAAAAGGAAAAAGCATTACAGGAGCATACTACGCATCATTACTTGACAAGCTGAAGGCAGAACTTGCGGAAAAACGGCCACAATTGCAGAAAAAGAAAATCTTGTTTCACCAAGACAATGCACCGTCTCACACCTCAGTGCTTGCCATGGCGAAAATCCACAAATTACGGTTTGAACTGCTTGACCATCCGCCTTACTCACCAGATCTAGCACCAATGCGACTTCTTTTTGTTCCCTTACTAAAAATTGCGCTCGGAGGACAGAGATTTTCATCAAATGAAGAGGCAATCACCTTCGTAAACAATTATTTTGCAGAGAAAAACGCAGAGTATATTTTGGACGGGTTACAGAGATGGGAGCATCGCTGGGAGAAGCGTGTACAAGAAGTTACTCGTACAAGGAGACTGTTGAAAAATAAAAAAAATCAGGAAAAATGTCTTGTATTTTTGTTGGGTCGGAAACTTTTCAGACCACCCTCGTATTTTTAAAAATCTTGTGAATGCTGGAACTGGTTTTGTTATAAATTTTTCGTATCTCTAGTAAAAATACGTAGACTACCTCAATGATGACAACACTGATTTTTTAAAATGCCAATTTAAAATTTTAAGATCAAATGAAATAATTTTTTCAACCAGTGAATGGCTTTGAAGGTCAAAGTATATGTATAAAGTAGGACGTTGATAGATCGTGAGGAAATCAAGTATTTAATGTAAGTTATCTTATTCAACTTAATCAACAATATTATTTAGTAATAGTAGTGAAGGGTGCAACAGCCTGCATTAGTAAAGTAAATTTTTTACTGCTCTTCCGGTAGTAACCATAAAAACTACTATATCTAATGTTTCGGATATTTAATTTTTCGCAATAACAGGAATTTATGGAAGGTGCACATGTTGAAGCCTGAAGTACTGAAAATTCTCCTCCAGTAGCTTTTAAGTTCTCACCGATATTCATCCCTTGAAATTTGATATCATTTGAAAATCAGTACTACTATGTATATTGCTGGCGGGCATGTACAATCACCGTTTGCTAATTGTAATTATGATTAAATAAATTAGCATTATTTGATTATGCACGCATTATTTATTTTATTTTGGTCACTTAATGCATCAACCTCAAGTCCCTAGACTCTTTATGCCGGCGACATTTTGATTTTTCGACTCCTTGAAAATTTTCAGAAAAATATTATGACTTTGACAAAATGCTCAAGTATTCCAAATCACCGTATCTTTGAGGATACTGATTCAGTTGAGAATATCTCTTTGTATACTGAGTTTAAGGTATGTAGTTAAGATTAGGGTAGTCAGGGAGTTTGGACGTACACAGTGAATCTACTTTAGAATTAAAGAGTTAAGAATGCCAAGGTAACCAGTTAGGTTTTCTTGCACCTTGACAGTAGTGGTTCCAGCTTCGGAAAATAAAGAACAGTAAATAAATATTCGGCATTACTATTTCTTTTTGCCAAATGGAAGTTTGTAATGACACTCCGCAAAACAAAAGACAAATAATCTTGACTTCAATTTCTCATTCACTCACATAAAAAAATGAAATTAAAAATTAATTCAATTGGTTAACAATAGGCGTACTCGTAAGAACGAAGTCAATAAGCATTCAAGTGTTTGCATACTGTAGGGCGTTGAACTAGACGTAATTTTTTCAAGTAGCAACATTACATGATTTACTTTATATTAAAAACTATTGTTATAAGATATTATAAAACTATTGCATAAATAGGTATTACATTATGTTTTTCATCAGGATAACTCTGAGATGCATTATATATTAAACCGCTTACGTCCTATCAAGCCATGAGCTTCTCGAGAGTTGCCTCAATACGTATTTAACAGATCTTTAAAGGTTTATCTATAAATTTTAAAAATCATTGTTCAACTATTGAATTAAAAACTAGGTCATATCATTTTTCTTTCACGTTTCTCGTTCCGTCTGGATTTCTAAATACTATTGGTAAAAATTGGGTGACTTATTGATTTTATTTAATTTGTTATGACTTTGACGGATTCTCCATAACATTCTACTTTCCATTGGAGGTCGATTGCTCCTCATTCCATTGAGGTTTTTTACACAAGTCGCCTTTGAGTCAAATATTTCCTTTCAATTTCGATTTTCCATGCTTCGATTTCTCACGCCAAAGGAAATTTGGAAATTAATCATTGGGATAAAACGATAAACTATGAGAAAACGCACTCGAAATGTTTTAATATGGATGTAAGCAATGGTGACGTGATTGACTCCGCCGCACTGCCCGCATTGCGGGAAGAGCGAAACGTGATCCCTACAATCAATCACAAGGACCATTTCGTTCCCCTCTGCAAGTCTCGACAGTCCTTGTCTCTAGAAGCTGCTGCTACCCCCCTGAACGTGTCGTTTTTGCCTTCGGTTCCTCCCACGCCTCAAAACTCTTAAAAACATCTTATTTTTGGTGACGCATGACATGCTCAAAGACGATCGGACACTTGACTCGAAGAAAACTCCGAAAAGACTCTCACGGAAAAGCGAGGGAGGGGGGGGGCACAGATGTGGCGGCAGCGGCGCGAGCAGAGCAAGGCGGGAGCGAGGCACGCACACCAAGTATGACGCATACGGGACATTTCAAGGTCGCGAAGAAAAGTGTTGCGAATGTCATCATTTCTTCTTGGAGATCGTCAAGACATTCCAACAGCTCTCCGACGTGAAAAAAAATTATTAGGGACTCTCACGAGGACCGGCCATTTTTCAACTTAGCCTAAAATACCAGATATATACTCCCATACTTTTTAAAAAGAAGTAAAAACAATGACCCAGCAAACCTGACGTAATTGGCGACGTTGATTCTCCCTCCGGGAAGGTGAAGAGAGAATCGATTTATGAAACGTATTCCGTAAAATGGAGAAGGAGGACTATAACATAAGCTTCTTCGGAAACCACCGTGGTTTCTTCAGAGGAAGGAGTACATAGACAGAAAAACTCGCCCAACATTTGGGTCAAACCTGCCTGCTACAGAGGAGGTAAGCCTCGACTTTGAACGGATTGGAGAGTAGATAATTAACGCTGAACTTACAAACAGTCGCCTCGTTCCAAACAGGAAAACGCTAGATAAGGCCCTAAATTGTAACATCGGTCTAGAAAAAGGGAGAGTTACATAACAAGAACTTTCCGAAGAAAAAGAATTCTGAATGTCAAATCCTAGGCTGAATCGGAAACAAGGAGGAATGTACAGAAATCGATTAATGAAGAATGGGTGAAGAGGTGTTACAGCGGCAAATCACAGTAATGCACTGTTAGTGGTGGATGACGTAAAATTATGGAAGAGAATTTCGACGAAGACTTTTATCGTGACACACAGGTCCTCTGACACATTAAAAAGTTAATGGTCTAATCAGCTGACAATTAACCAATAAAGCAGAGTGGGATTCATGTTCCCACCGGTGGTGCAAAGTTTGTATTTAAGAAATTGACACGAATTGCTCATTTTAGGCCATAAACATTGTACATTTTGAACTTGACTGCACCACAACGAACGAGATAACATACATTAAAATAACATGAATATACCATGGAATGACTTCGTGTAAGTGGAGAGGCCTAAATCTAAAAAAAATTACTTAATATTTTATCACACTCTTGGAGCGACTTGTTCTTTTATTAATTCGGAGTTAGTTGAATACTTTGTGACATTAAATAGTGACAAAAGGGTATGTTTGAGTTAATAAAGTTCTTAACTAATCTGACTGCCACTTTCTGGTCATCATATAGGGTCGTTTCCTCCATCATTACTGAAGTAACCAAGTAATAATGTTCCAAAACTCACAAGATCGCTACAACTTTGGATACATTATTGCCATTATCCTTTGTCAATTCCGGCGTAGGATCAAACCCGGACATTAATAGTCCTTAGCTTCAATTTTGGTTCCGTCTTATATCCAGAATGTAGTTGTTGAAGGCTGCGATGGAGGGAACAATGTTGAATAAGAGAGGTAGAGGTAGGAACAGAACATGTAGTTAAATCATCATCGCTGCAAATCTCATCGTCATCAACATCCAGAATAGTCAGAGTTATCGGGTACATCAAATTTCACTCAAGGAATACAGTACCATTATGCTAATTACGTATTACTGTTCCCTGCGGAACACAGTACCTAGAACGACAACATTGAAATATCAATAGTTTGGTTAGTGACAATAATATTTATCAGCTTTCTGAATGCACGAGATGAAACCGAATTCAAATCAGAACGCATTTATTTTTATCAGTGTTAACAATAAGGTTAAAAATGATGTGTCGAAGAGGTTTGAAAAATCCCTTTGCAAAAAAAGTTTTATTTTCCCGTGAACATAGTAACTGCTACTGCATCCTGCGATTCAGCATTATAATTCTTGTTAAACTAAGCTGGGGAAAAATGTTATGCTGCCAGAAGTGAGAATTAGAAGAATGTAAATTTGTTTTCTTTTTGCGCCCAACCCAAGGTCCATTTGTTTCGAACAGTGAGCTCATTCATTCAAGATAACCGTTTTTCTGTTTTTTTTATTACCCCCTCGGCTTGGCGCCGCGATAAGTCTCCGGCCGCGGAGGAATGTCGTTATCGAAGTACAGACGTCGAAACCGCGCTTCTTTCCTTGGATCCAATCCTTCACCTATTGCGACGTGTAGTGTCTTCGTCGGTCTTAATTAAGGCTTAGGATCGCGATTGGAGCATCCGCTGTCTTCTTCCGGTCATGTCCCCCCCCCCCTTTTTCCCACTTCGCCGTTGATTCTTCGGGGTCAAGTGTGAGTAGAAACTGGCCAAGGCGCGTTTTCCAAAGTGAGTCCGAGCTCCCGAAGAAGATGGAAAGGGGAGTGCCAGACCCTTCTCCGACCCTCTCACCACGACCAACCCGATGTCTTGCACCACCCTCTTCCGAAAAAAAGCGGAAATATAAAAAGACAAATTTTGAAAGGCAGTTCACCACCTCCAGGGACATAATTTTACTTGCTCTCCAGTATATGCGCATTTCGTGCGTCGGAAGCTTATGCATTAGGCAGCAACGAACCTGGAATTTCCGAGTGTAAGGTCCTTCTCGTAATATATATTCACGGCTGTGACGATCATTTTATTTTCAATCCGTCGCCCTCTCTCTCTCTCTCTCTCTGTCCACACCACACACTACAGCAAACCCAATGAAGTTTCTCCACCTTCCGCTCGCCTTACGCATTCCACACTTGATCCACCCGTTCCACCTCCCCAATTCCTTTGCAGTCCCGGAATTACGAAATGGCTGTGCCCGTATTTGTTCTGAGCATCCAAAACAGATGTTTTTTTTTAAAGAGCTATAAGGCTACACCGTTCTGGAATGTTTTCCTTATAACTCCAAGTGACATTTTCCTACCCAGGAAAGGATTTTCCCTTTCGACGGAAGCGTTTTCCTGCTCGGGCTAGGGGGGATTTTTTTTAACATGAGGGTAATCCTGAATATAAGGCCCCTGCTATTTAATTACACTAAAGATACAATAGACACATGTGTCTCGATAGCAAAAAGTTATAGGACGCACTTTTAGGAACACAATTATTTCTCGACGCATTCCCCACCGTTGACTTATGAGTTTTCTCAGGGAGAAGAAATGTATACGATATAGCTAAAAGATTAAGTCATGGGAGAGACAACTTTAAGAACGACCTCTCGCTTCTGAAATCACCGCTCATTTAACATCGAGAATGGGTACAGAAAGTCCGTGGTATACAGGGAAAATGAAACTAATAGTCTTTAACCACCTGAAATCACCATGGAGCAACCAAAATAAACCTAGAAATGATTTGCTCACAATATGGTTACTTAAAATTGAATATGTTTCATGGATGGGTCAATTTGAATGGTCAAATGGAATCTCCAGCCCGAACCGCCAGTGTTGAGCTGGCTAGCATCGTCATTGCAGTAGTATTTTTGTTTATATGGTGCCTCGACAGCTATGGTCACTTTGCAACTCTTTGATTCACAGACAAAACCCAAATGGACAAACTAAAGACTCATGCCCTAGGCGGGGCTCGAACCCGCGACATTTGGGTTAGCCGGCGAGCGTGTTCCTCCGTCTTGATATTGAAACACTGTTTATACAGTCGTGGAAAGCCAAAATGTCTGGCCTGACGGCGATCGCATCGTACCAGCCGACGACACAAAAAAAAATCGCCCACCGCTGAGAACGAAGGAAGGAAGATGGCACTTTCGAAATAGGTGGGTTAATTGAGAATGAGGTGGACAGCGAATAAGAAGAGAAAGTCGGTGTCTTCGACGGAATTCTTTTAAATAAATTGCGCAAAGAGGTCACGCTATTTAACACCCCACCTACTCCTCTCCGGGCAGCGTTTGATATCACCTTGGTGACGCTGTTCCAACATTTCTCTGGGTAACAAGATTTTAATCCCGCATTGTTGCCCTGTGCCTCCAGCTATAGCAACGGCAAGTCCATCGGCCTATCTGTGGTGGAGTCTGGGAGATGGAGAAGGTTTTGCTGATGGAAGTCTTCGCGGTAATATTTTTTCATGTTTTCAGAAACTGCAGTCATTCAAGTTGTAAACACTATAGTGAAGAGTTATCTAGCGGTTAAGGTAGGTTTTTGGTGAACTCCAGGTGAGAACTACCCATCTTCACCTTAACTTAATCCCTCTTCGAAACTGTGCGCTTTCTACCACCTATCGCGTTCCTATCTGAAATACCTATTCTCTTCTCCCCCATTGAAGGCCTTGATGCCTCTTCAGCCTAAATACAGTGATGCCTCGGTTAACCAAGTTATTTTTCGCTGTTTTTTCGGTCTCGGCTAACGAATTTTGATTCGAATGACGAACCGTTTAGTGGATGTGCACGCAGCCACGCAGGGAGCCGAATTTTCGAAACTATTCATCTCTAAAGTTTGGTGGGTTTACGTCCTTAATAATAGTGTAAGTATAGTATAAGAATAATAGTGTAAGACTAGTATAAGTACTTTTTACTATTCTAAGACACTAATCTTTAAGTTTTGGGTAGCATCCAGGACGATTAAAAACTATTTTCTGTGGAGACCATCAGGGGAAATGACGTTTCTTCTAAGGAAGGTTTTCTGCTGAGTGAGATTCCGACTAACGAATGTGATTTCCGGATCGAATTATCTTCGTTATCCGAGGGTCCTATCAGTTTTCTTCCTACATGCTCTCATCCGTCTCTTTCGACGGCTCCTCGGGCCCGTGTATATTCGCAGAAACGAGCGATAATTGCCCGAATAAAGGAGACACAACCAATCGGGACGGTGCTCAGCCACCTTTTTTTTATCATCGTCCCACGCTTGCAGTCTCCGAAGATTGGTTTATCCATAAGGGCAACTCAACCAGCCACGTGCCTGCCTCTTCACGCCTTCGTAGTACACGGGGAATTTACTGAAGCGTAATAACTACACGACATAAAGTAAATATACCTATTCTAGAGGAACATTTGACGATGCATAACATCGCTAACATTTTTCATGGAGGAATAAAATAAAAATCGAAGTCAATTAATGTCTAAACCACCCGAAGCTTTCGAATAGTGTTACGTCTCTTTCATAGTTTCAAATCGAATTTCAGTAATTTAGCGAAATCAAGAATAAGGGAAGGAATAATGAAAACACAGAAGTGCCAAAAGATGGGGAGGGGAAGATGGGATGCAGATAAGTTAAACAAAGACAAAGAAGTCAGATATCAATGTCAAAAAAAACAATAGCAAGTACAATGCAAACTAGCAACCAATAAAGAAACGGGGATATGACCATAGAGAAGGAATGGGAAACAAATTAAGGGAGCAATAAATGAAGCTGCGGAAGAACCCGCGGTTGAAAATAAGAGAATATGAAATGCCGACTGCGTGAACCCAAATAATACAGGAGAAAAAAAATTAAACGTGACAGGTGATTGTTACCAAAATGGTCACTTGGATAATTAGCAAACTATAACAGTGCTTCGTGCCATATCTTTGTCAATATAGCATAATGTTCTCTTACGTAAATAACCTATGTGAAAGAAAGGATACAAGAAGATGCGGTGAGAAAGGAAAAATTTGTCGTCCGAGGTTTTTCAGATAAAACATGCAAATGAATGACAATCGTTAAACGAAAAATAAAAGTTTGAAAAAATCTTCTTTTAAACCGTCTCGAATTTCAAACTGCGCTCAGACGAACTTTGTTTTTAAGCAGAAGGGGATTTTGCGGAACCGTCAATGGATCCGTGAATTCGATAATTAAATAGACAAGTGTTCAGTCAGCATCGAGATCCAGCAGCGGTCTAAGAAAGATCTTGCATGTAAAGAGTGCAAAGAGAGTTTACGCGAGCCGAATCACGTATCGCACTTCTCCCACGTGCTTCTCTAGGGAGTGAAGCTTCGAGGAATGAAATTAAAATTCCAAGGAAACGATTGCTATTGTTGAAATAATCTATGACAGCCTTATCTCTGCGTTGCCATCATGGAGGGGTCTCAAAGATAAGGCTCTATATTACCATCATTAGCGATCCCGCAATCTAAGTATTATCTTTTAGCAATTAATTTTTAGAAATTTTAGAAAAGTTTTAGCAATAGCAATCAAACATAAATTTATATCATTGCTACCAAAAAATAAAGAAAAATCATAACTATAGTACAGTAAATACAAGGCAATGCAGTAAATCCCTCCGAGTATTTGTACGAAATAGCAAGTGTATTCACTGCCAAGTGATGTATTCTTGGAATCTTCATATTGATCACAGTCTCACCTCTCATTTAATCCTTTCCGGTTTTCACTGAATGTATTTATCGAGTGACAAATCCATGCAATGATAATATTCGTAAAACAACTACTTAGTTCAAGAAAGATATCACTCCAAACAAGGAAGCGGTATGTGAAAAGTCGTACGGAGAATGGCACTCTATGGACCAGTGGAAAAACAGACCAAAGAAGAAGAAAAACCTTGCAAACATTGTGCCGTAGGAGAATGCTGAAGATCAAGTGGACGGACAGAGTAAGGAACGAGGAGGTGTACAGAAGAGCGGAGGAAGCTAAGTTAATGTGGCGTGAGAAAAAGGCATAACGTACTAAGTATTTTTCCACTAAGATTTTTAATCTGGTACGACTAGCTTCAACGCTACGGCGTCATCTCCGTAGCGCTGAAACTAGTCGTACCAGATTTAAAATCTTAGTGGAAAAATACGTAGTACGTTATTCCTTTTTCTCAGAAATGGATTTCCACATAGTTATGCCTTAAAATATAGAATTAATGTGGAATACTATAAGAGAAATAAGAATAAAGTGTACAGGGGACACCCTGAGGTTTAATGAGCTCGTGAAGAATGTAATAGAAGGAAAAATTGAGGAGAAGGTCCCGCGAGGAAACCTGAGGGATAAATATAAAGGGCAAATTATGAGAGACGCTAGAAAGAGGAGCTACCAAGGGGTAAGAGAGCTATCAATGGATAGGAAAGGCTGGAGTGCTGCAGTCAATCAATCTTCTGATTGAAGTACTGACGATGATGATTCGTAAAACTCGTATGTCACCTCAATGCCCCTACGGACGTCTCTTTAAACTGTACTGAACATCCACTGATATATGCTTAGTGGGATTTTAAAGTCTATAGTTGAATTTTCCAGGATGGATATATTTTTCATTACAATCATAAGATGACATATAAAATCGTCGTGGCGCGTCGGAAGGCACGGAGATCCCTCACAGTGTAGTACCTCCTCAACGTTGGGGACTGCTTCCAGTTTCGCATTCTATCTTATCAGTCGAAAGATAAACGATTATTCTTCGTGTGATGCCGAGGAGGGGGAATCCACAGGTTATACGAGGCGGCAACTCTCCGCGTGTTCTCGGAGCGCAGGCTGGAACAAGTACCGTGCAGACTGGAATCTGCTCCCGTTCCAATTAATTGCTCAACCATATCGTATAACATGTCATGAAAAATGGCGTTTTGACGTCTCCGGGTGGAATTAGCGTGGCGAATTCTCAGGATACCAACTTTGAAATGCGAAAGTGCGAGTATACGTAGTCACCAGTGCATGCGGCCTCTGTCACCAATGAAACTAGTCCACGAACAAATAAAATCGTAAAGGCGCTGGTGGTCAATAGGATTTCATCGCACGGGGAAATGAAACCAATTATTAAAAATGTTACGTTACATTTCATTTTTTTTTACGAGTGAACGAAGAATAATTTTTATAACACCTACGGCTATCAGCCATAATATGCAGTTGAAATTTCCAATCCTGCTTTTGAAATATAATAAGAAATTATTTCTGACTTTAAATTTTGAAATTCCTTCACGTTTCAGTATGGCAATAAAATCCATTTTCCACATAATAATTATTAGCTAACATACGTTGTTATTGGCTCTAATTTGTGAAAATTCATATTTAAAAGTTGAAAAAAAACACGTTGCCAAGACCTTGCCTTTCGTTAACTAACTGATCTGATGACCTTACTTAGTTAACGAAACGGGTCGTATAATATAAGAATGTTTTTATTTGGAAAAGGCAAAGTGTTTTTTTTTAGCCTTCAATTATTAGATTTTTCTCTGTGTGGACAGGTAAAGTTATTTAATAGGGGTGAATTCCTGTTTTGAAAACACGGAAACATTTCTTAAGGAAATTCTGACTCTGTACAGTCTATCGGTAACCCCATAATTTTTCCTAAGTGGAGTAATAGTAGCATTTTTTGTTTATAGGGTGCTTCGACGGCTATGGTCATT
>WURS02057151.1:0-10786 GCA_011762765.2 Rhinocypha anisoptera | reverse complement strand
TTGTACACCTTACCTGGGGGGGGAAACCGCGATTTTTTTTATTCCCCCCCCCCCCCCCCACCCTTCGTCTTTTTCTGCTGCGCACCTCAATGCTCGTTACACGCCCTCTCCCTTGCCAAAAAAAAACTGAACACCAGTTAGCGCTGGATTTAGAACGGTCAGTGGGACGCGATCGTGAATGGCGGCCTCTGTCCTCTCGCGAGAGGATTTTTCGGAGTCAAAATGGGAGAGTTGGGGGGGATGGACCGCGGAAGATTGTCGGGCTTCCTCGTTCCAAGTACGAGGTGCGTACAAGTTCTAAGGTCGCCTAATTCTTTTCTTGGGACTGGGTTCATTTAGAAAGAGGTGATTGAGCTTGAAATGCGCGGCACTCCTTTGTGCGAATGAGAGACACAGATACCGGCACAACAAGGCAAACGGAGTACTTGCGGCTTTCACTAGAAATTGTCCTCTATCCAAATTTGGTAACCCCTCATGTCGCACTAACATATCCAAAATAACATTTGAAAATATAGTCAATCAATGGTGTAAACGGCCACCATTAAGGAAAAACTATATTTTTCCATATCTACAACAGACACATCATTTTTTTTTTTAATGACTGATATTAGATGCGCATTTTCCCGGGAAATACGATGGTAACAATATGTGAAGGGACCTGCCCCCATTAGTTTTCCGGATGTTAAGGACAACAGTTGAGTTAGCGCGAGATGCAAATGGCGTTTCTGTCCGCCAAGGAATCGGAAATCGCGAACCGAATACCACAACACAGCTCACCGAAGAGAGCTTATATTTATTATGCTCAGACAATGTAATAAACAACGGATTTAATCGCGAGATCAATTCCTTTATCTTTCGTATTTCTCTAGGAAAAAAGATAAATCGAAACATTCAGGCTCTTCCTGAGAAATTCATGTTAAATTGCACTGGATAGTGTTGCCTATAACGGTTTAACATGCAATCGTACTCGGCTTAATTTAAGGAGGTTGGATAGCAAAACGAAAGTCATGTCATTTTGATCATTTTTTTTGTTACTCGTAGAAAAATTGTCCTCTATCTAAATATGGAAACGGGAAACCCTCATTGTGTACTACTCTTTCCATAAATCGCACTTCAAGTTACATGGGCTTAAGGGAGAGAATGGGCGTCAACTGGGAAAAAGCTATGTTTTCATATCTCAGATTCTTGTAATTTTTTTCAAAAAACTGATACAATATGCTAATTCTGAATATATATATATATATATATATATAAGACGGTGACAATATGAAAGCACCAATTTGTTCTTTTTCAGAGAAAATAGTGATTTTCTGCAACTATAATAGACGAAATGAGTTAGTGACATGAAAATGGCGTTGTAGTCGGTCGACGATTTGTCAACGCAGGTTTATTGAAATACTCGGCTATTTCAAAATAAAGCTCAATACCTATTGAAAAATTAAAAACCTAAATGAGAAAAATGAACAAAAAGAAAATCAAGGACTAACCAAAGCGGTAAAAATAAAACTACGAACCAAATACCACACGACACCTCACCGAAGACTACTTCCTTTCATATGCCCCTAACGTGGGTTCATTTCGGCGTTTCCGGATTTTTTTAAAGACAATTAATAATTTCTAAATGAAAGAGAATATTATGTGGAATGATGTAATGTTCTAATCTAACTTAAAATATTATCTTTGTGTAGTTACTAACTGTTTAAACAGTATATAAATTCATATATATCTTATGCAAAAAGTCATTATTTTGACTCAACATTCAGGCTGAGAAAAGTATTTATTACAACACTTTTCAATGACTACTATGCAACTTTAGGGTGGCACTTTTTCTTTATGACAGCAAAGGTATTTTGTAAGATGTAGAAGTATTATTTCACTGGTGTGTAAGCATATCCAAATATCCATGCGATTTTGACTCACGCGGTCGCGAAATAACCTCTTTAAGGAATTCTGCATCCTGCAGTAGAATCTGCCCTCCCCCATCCCTCCCCCCTGCCATACACCGCAGCGATTGCTTACGTGGTATTATATAGATGTAGATGAGGGATTTATGAGTCTCGATGACATCCGCGAAATGATTGCTGGCAGACAGTTATTATCGATCCCGGAAGAGGCTCCCGATAGGTAGAATTTTTTTATCAAGTCAGTCCGCGTAGACTTCGTTCCTCGGGGAGGAAGTTAAGCAAGGTATAGCGTCGAACCAGGAGAGACGAACATTTTTAAGCGATAGCGTCACCTTAAGAGCACTAACGAGGAAGCCAACGGTAACAGAACCTCTATCGCGTTTACCGATAAGTAAAGGCGTTCGCAAACATGTTACCAGGATTCAACGAGCGACTACTTCTTAATCGGAGGACTGTATGAATTAATGAAAATTAAAATAATGATTATGAATGATCACGTCGTGTTTGGGAAGGTGTTGGCTTGGTAACTGCGTCGACGAGGAAGCAAAATGGAAACAAATAAACAAGACGCGATGACGACCGAGTAAGTTCGTCGACGAAAATTTACCTCTCATAATTACCCCTCGGGCGACGCCACGAATGGAGTGCCGTCTGGCGCGAGAATCCCGAAACGCGAGTCCTCTCTCCCCCTATATGAGCGGGCAGAATAAGTCTGGATTAAAGTTTAATAAAGAGCGGAAAATATCTCGGAGTCACCGCGGCGTGAACTGATGTTAATCGGAGAAAATATTCCGCTCAAAGCCGGCGGGAGGGAGGCAAGAGAGTGAGAGCGAGAGAAGGACTCACGGTATACAAGAAAGGGAGTGGCCGACTCAGAAATGTCTCCGTCTCTACATACAGCGATATTTAATACGCCTGACTGAGCACGGGGAATTCTTCCTTTAATAAGGAGACTTCCGAGCCCCTTAAGACTCGGAATTTAATTATAAATATCTGTCGTTGTCTAGGAAAATGACACGTCCGCTAAAATTATGAAATCGACGGAGTGACACGCGATTATATATTCGCGCGTGTTTTTTTTTTAAACAGGGTTGGCCGTACATTATCATACAGTAGAGCATTATTCGCCTTCGAGCCTTATTTAATCACCTTTCCACCCGACGCCTTTCAAGCCACCGCCCTTCCCCGATCTTCCATGGCCGCTGTTAATTTTGACGTTAATTAGTCCCGACTCGAGTCTTTTCACTCTCGGCGACGTTAACGTCGAAAAATTAAATAAACGGTTTGGTAAAGTGAAAAATTCGGACTCCCTTTAGATTGTTGAAAATTAAAATGTTGAATTGTTACTGAGGGAAAATAGGGAGGCTCCTATATTACATTCATATAATTCTATCCTTCGCATATTTCCTACGATTAACTAAGAGGATATGAATGCCAAGCAGTCATCCTGGAAGGCAATCGAGGAAATTAATGAGTTGATTGAATGTCGGCAAATATTTTTAGGCGAAATGCGATTTAAAATCGATGTAGTATTCCGAAACAAAATTCAGTAGCAGGAGACCATTCGATCGTGAGACTGAAGCGCGCCTTATCTTACCAAATTCGAATGGAAAATATATATCAGCACAGAGTCAAGAATACTAGTAGTCTTTACTGTATGACGTTTGTTAATCTGTGGAAATGCAATTCACACGATGAAAATCACATCAAAGAACTCGATAAGCAAATAATATCAGAATCGAAAAACACTTTCTCTTTTGATTTCATGAATGATTAGAGTTAATTCCACAACAAGCATTCCTTGTACTAGTAAACTTTCAAACACAGGGAACGTTCACAAAAGTCAATGTTTTGTCAAAGGTTTCCTAAGGAAAATGGGAAGTCGCTCACAGCACCAAAAATTAAAACGCCAGTCTCTCGTGACAACGCGAATCTGTGTCATGAAGAACTCGCACTTAGTTCTGTGCTATAAATAAAACGATAAAAAAATCTCCATTTATCATGGTTCCACTAGCGAACACGCCATCGAGATTGTCATTTGTTTAAACGAATCAAAAGCCGTAAATACATAATTATGATTATGAATCAAGTCGGTCACCTGGATTGATAAATAAGGTTAATTCGGGGATGCGATTTTAGGATAATATTAATTTATGACTGCACTGGATGGAAGGGAAGCTGGGACGTCGGATTTGAAAGTGGGAATTAATATACGAGGTGGATTAAAGTTGAAAGGCCTCCAATTTTTTTCTTCGGACTTGAAACAGATAGAAACATGCGGTTTGTTTTATAATGAGCGGGCACTCTTTGTCAATGCATGACAGAGATGGCAGCACTGTACGACAGACAGAGCCTCTAGCGGCAGCCGCGAGAATGAGAACTGTTGTAGATACTTAAAATGTCGACGTTTTCGTTACATGACCAGCGTGTAATCATTCGAGGTATGACACCGATTGAAGTTCATAGCCAGTTGAAGGAGACATGTGGTGATGGAGTCACGGATGTGTCGAAAGTGCGTTCATGGGTTGCGACAGTTTAAAGAAGGCAGAACATCATGTGGCAACGAAACAAAACAATCTCGGCCTCGCACACCGACAGCGTCACAGCGATTCTCCAGTGGTCAAAACAGACTCCTAAAGAAACCTTCACCGCGGCCATAGAAACATGGCGTCAACGTTGCGAAAAATGTGCACGGCTGCAGGGAGATTACGTCGAGAAGTAACACAAGTTTCATTGTTTTCAAGTTGAATATTTAGTTAGAAAAAAAATCGGAAGCCTTATAAGTTGAATGCACCTCGAATGTAGCGGGAATTAATTTAAACATGGATGTTTTTAAAGCACTGGAAATGAGGGGGAAAATAATACGCTTAGCAGTAAAGTATTGAGGAGGATGATTGAGAGGTTTTCAATCGCGATAGAAGGGTCCGCGCTGTGTACACCGCCAAAGGATTGGCGTCACCGGGTGACAAGGACGGGGATTTCGTACGCTTGAAATTCGCGTATCAGACGGGAATAACTGGATTAATGTCTTACATTTAAGGCGCAGGGAAGCGGGAAGTTTCAATTGGGAATCACCGACCCAAAAACTCCGGAAGGGAGGTGAGAGAAAACGTTGGAAATCGACCAGTCAGTGAAGTTCTCGTAGCGTAATGTGACGCTGCTTGCTTGCTTGTTGCACTGCTTATAAGCAGCGCACATTCAACCATTCACCATTTTCCACTGTGTTCGGGAGCAGAATCATTCGAGTGATAATCGCCAACGTGCTAACCAAACAAAAATGAACGGCGGAAATCCTCGAGCATCGGTATTTCTCCGTTGGGTATCTCGGTGCGGGGGTTTTAACGCTTTTAATACGGCGCTTTTGTGTTTACGCATCCATAGGTCAAGAATCCGGCCTCACTGGTGAGGACCTACGATAAACCAACGCCTGCGATAAAACTCCCGCTGAAAAAAGCACCCGAACCAGAGATAGTAACCAAGCAGGCCTTCAGCAGTGCACTAGAGTACAACTAGTGATCGCTATGCAAATTCACCGAAACAGAACTCTTCGCTTGTTTCCCAAGCCTATTACCTCATCGCAGTCCATTGTTTTCGCCTGTTCACTGAAGATTACCGCTCGGACGAACTCATAAACACGACAATTGTAACACACTCCCAAAAAACACGCGCAAATATTCACGGTTCCCGAATTTAAGACTATCTTCTCGTCCAGAGGTGAATTAGCTAGGCTAAGAAAGGAAAAAAAGGCACATGGCGAATTACTGTGCGTATCAGGAGGCAATTTCGAAAGACGTTAAGAGTATTGGAGAATTTTTAACTTGTAAAAATATTTAATGAGTGTTTTGTCAATAAAAAAGAAACGGATCGCGGTGAATGACACCATTTCGAAAGTTAAAATACCCACATACCTATCACTGCATCATCCTACTGTTTTGAAGAGAGAGCAAACGACGTCGCTTAATTAACTTCTACTTCTAAGCAGTACCCTGCAAACTGCCGCAAGGGCGTGTGGCAGGGGGTGAGGCACCACCAAACATCCACGTTCACTCCGAAATTCAAATGTTAAGAGACACACATTCCACTCAGAATGAAGCAATCCGATTGCAAAATAAAATAGTAGAACATCATCCACAACACGCGGGACAATGTTAGACTTCTCACTATGTACATGCATGAAAAAAACTGCAAATGCCATCACAATATGCAATATGCAAGTATGCATTTGGGAGTGAATGTGAATGTTTGTAGGTGGATCACCCACTGCCACACGCCCTTGCGGCGGTTTGCAGGGTAATGCTTAGATTTAGATGTCCAAACGGGAGCGCTTCTCCTTCTAAATGATCTACGTATTTTCACGCATGACTAACTCCCTTACTATATTTGATAGACATATTCTCTCTCCTGTTCTAAAAGTCTCAAATGTGATAAGACACAATTTATTTGATTTGGAGAGAGAGAGTTATGCCTACCCTTCACACTGTTCCGTTAGTGAAATTACACTTTTTGTCTAGCGAAATTATTCTCCCGTTCAGTCCCTTCCAATGAGTCGAGGTAGCTTTATAGTAATCGTCTAGCTTGGTAATGTGCCGTGCGTTCTTTCACGTCTCCTGCGCGAATTTCCTGACTTAATACATGCAGGTAGCTAGTGTATATTTATATTGCACGTTCAACAAAAATTAAATGTAAATTGATTTTGTTCTCCCATGATGTGTATAATGCTTTTGTCAACGAAATTCGCATGCAATTATTTTCATTCAATGCGAATTACATCTGCGAATGACATTGCATGAACTGAAAGAGTGAATGCATGTCTGGTAATGGCTCACCCACAGCCACGCGCCCTTGCGGTGGCCTGCAGCGTATATCGTATACGCATAAGACTTTTTTTATTTGAGATTTGGTTTCGTAAAGGTGTCCGGGTCCCATTTTAGGTGTGCCAATATCTTTCAAGTGTGCATGAATGTGTTCCGAGGCGCCTAACGTCACATCGGAAAGGGAGTTGAGGGAGCGATGTGAACGAGAACCCTTTTTTTTTAGGGCGAGTTGTTTATTCAGAATGCTTTCGATTTGGGAATGATTCGATTGGATTAATTTTCCGAAGAAACGAGTCATTTTCTCCCTGCCACGCGCCCTCGCGACGGCTTTCGGGGTAACGCGCGTGAGAAATGGACAGGAGCCCAAAAAATCACCACTTTGTCGACGCCACAGATTTTTTAAGGCAAAAAAATCTGACAGCATGCAATTTGATGCGTGAACTCTTATCTCACCAAGACCGTTCAGATTTCCATTTCTATAAAATATTTACTCTGATGGATCAGGACACAGATGTGTAAGCAATCTGCTGGGATCATTTTTCTTTCACCAGTAAAAGGGGAGAATGATGACCCAATTCAATCCTATGCGTGGCACCTTTCCCGCCTGGATTCCTTCTCCAAAATGAGTGTTTGAAGAGCCAATTTTGTACGAGTGACCTCTACTTGTTTCATTTTTTCCCACTCCACAACCGACGATCGTACTGATTTCACCTTGGAATGATCTTAGAAATGAAAGTTTTTAACGTAAGAAACGTTATTTTTGACCCGAAAACTTTTACAGCGTTAAGCAAACTGATTTAACTAACGTTGAGTGCACAAAATATTTAGGCGTTACAATAACGAAGAATCTGTCGTGGGGAAAACATGTTCGGGAAATTCGTGGAATGGCAAATAAAAAAGTTAGGATCCGTAAGACGGGTATTAGGGTAATGTAATGAGACGATAAATGAGCGCAGTTACCTTTCATTACTCAGGCCTCATCTGGAATAGATACGCGTCGAGTGTGTGGGACCCTCACGAGGCAGGATTAGGATCGAGTGCAGCGTAGAGCAACTAGATTTGTGAAGGGTTGTTACGACCAACGTAGCAGTGTAGGTTGGTTGGGTTTGGGAATTAGGCTGGGAACCACTCGTCGAGCGTAGGTTGAAGTACAGGTTAAATTTATTATGCAGATTTCAGGATGATCACTCTTCAACGAAGAAGCCAAATATTATATTACGAGCCCCGACATACTACGGCAGATCAGATCACGAACATAAAGTCAGAGAGATTGACGGTCGAACCGAAAGATATAAAATGTCATTTTTTCCACTCAAAATCAGAGACCAAAATAAATATGGCCACAAGCTCTGAGAAAATAGTTAGGCTAGCTATGTATAATATCTTGCATGTTTTTTTAGAACTATAAATGTGAATTGACTTTGTTCCCATATGACATGTAATTTCTTTTGTCAGTGAAATATTTGCATCCAAGTGGTTTCTCTGCATGTGTATTATATGTAATATTTGCATGAGAGAATGCATGCCTGGTGATGGCTCACTCACCCCCTGCCACACGCCCTTGCGTGGCTTGCAGGGTAATCCGTAGAGGTAGACGTTATGTGGCACAGTTTACTTTTCATTATCGCAAAAAGAAATTATTAGGGAAGGGAAAAATTATTAGTCGTTCCTTATGTCTGACTCAACTATTTTCACCTTATGTCAGTCACAAACATGAACAGCCTATAGGAAAGATAAAAGTCTTGGGACGTTCTTTGAAAATTGAATCAGCCAAAGGACCTTTTACATTCCAAACGACTTGTAAATCGTCTATCATAGTCTTTCTTCTTCAGATACGAATCACACGTTTTCCCCTCTTCTCTACTTACTAATATACTTTCTCGGATGCTGCATTGTTCAGTCGCATCTCAACGGTTCTCAGCATTGGGCAACAGTAAAGACTAGCTAATCGAACCGCCTCATTGTAAAACCGTGTGAACGCGAGGCGGCTAAAACGCGGTATATCCCTCAGAGGGCGCTTTCCTGCGAGAGAGTCATCTAAATCTACATAATGCCCTGCAAGCCGCCACAAGGGCGTGTGGCAGCGGGTGAGCCACAACCATACATTCACATGCACTCCCAATTCACATGATAAAAGTCACACATGATGATTCACACTTTATTCAACGACCCGGGTTTCGCCGCGGTGCAGCATCATCAGGTAATATGTAAGTATGTATGTAGGTGGTATCCTTCATAATACGAGAACTACAAAACATGCTGGACAATGTCAGACCGCTCACAACAAGCATGCATGACAACTAAAAAATGTCCTTACAAAGTTCAAGGTCAAGACGAGGAATTACATTTTAAATACAAGCAAGAAAATATACATGTGTACACTAACTACCCTGATTACTCTACTACTAACTCCGGTAATGTGATTATATTTATTGTGATCTCTAATTGTGCGAGGAAAACATGACATTTTATATATATCTGTTCGGCATCCTAACTCTCTGATTTTATGTACGTTATCTAGTCTACCGTAATATAACACGTCGGTGCCTGTAATATATTTCTGATCTCATCCTTGGAATGATCCTCCTGAAATCTGCCTAAAAGACCTGTACTGTACTTCAACCTTCGCTCAGAGAGTGTTTCCCAACCTAACTTTGTAAAATGTCTGCTCGTCACTACAAGTCTTGGTTTTTTCCTTTCTTGGGGATTATCCAATTTTTGTCCAACCCTCCATTGCCGCGTGAGTGCTGCATTATTTCTCCTGTTGAAACTTATTCTCTATATCTCAATAATAGGTCAGCTCACCGGACAAAAATTCTCTAAAATCACTTAATTTTTTGTTTACATTTTCAGGTGTGTAGGTTTTGAAGAATAAAATTTTAATCGATCGCATCAAAACATTTATAAGCCAATTACATATATTGTCTTTGGGAAAATCCTGACATTCTTTCACCCATAAAATGTTATGGATTACTATTCAAATAAATTTGCAGGATGCATCTGTTTCTGGTCCGTTCAGTCACCTCATATTAAGTTGAAAAAAGAATGAATTTATTCCACCTGAACTTTTTATGTTTAAAATGGAGCGTTCGAAGTGATGACAGAAAGTCTTCTCAGTGCACGGTGATAATGGGAATTACATTTTTCACGATCTCTTTGTAAAAAGAAGGGCCGTAATCTTGGCTGGAGGTCAGCAGAGTTTTGGAAGGGTAGGAAAAAATATTTTGAATAATTCTTAGAGGGAGAAATATTAATTTCATTGTTATAAAATTACCAATTAATAACTGTATTTTTACTAATTATTTATTAATTGTCTGGTTTTATGTTGTTTTAATTATTTATATTTCTAGTATTTTATTTTCCTGACTCTATGGTTAAAATATTTTGTTTCGTTATTGCTTTAATTTGACTAAAAAGCAATCCAACTTAAAAGCCAGTTTGGGTGTAAATTTAAATTTTCTTTGCAACAATTTATGAGTCGATCGTGAACAGAAGTGTAGTAATCAGTGCACACATTGCTGTCCATTTGTATATAATTACTCTTAAGATTTACGGGTAGTCCTGTACTGATACACTCAGTGTTCTTGAGGTTCCGAAAACCAATGTTATTCATAAAGTCTTGGGATCATAAAGTTGTGTCCAAGAATATGAAATATTTTTCTCTAACGCTTAGTCAAGATATATAAAATATTTCCGTGGGATAATTAGGTGGAATCAAAGGAATCTATTAGATGCAGGCTGAGTTAGTCGAGAGGGAAGCGAGCTCACCAACTAACCCAAAGGTCGCGGGTTTGAATTCCTCGCATGGAATGGATGTCGTGTTTGTCCGTAACTAATTTTTCCAAGAATGTTTGGCGTCCGCAATGGCATTCGGCCGTAAAAAATATGTGCCAAGACAAATTAACAATGCGACCCCATCTCGAATAGGAAAAGATTAGGTTAAAAAAAGAATCCATGAGATGAAGCAGTTCCTTCATTTCGGCGATGACCGGCCAAAGTTTGTCACTTTGGCCAAATCGGCAGCACTGGAGTCATGTTTGCCCGCTACCTTTTTCTGAGACTCGTCGT
>WURS02057140.1:0-10786 GCA_011762765.2 Rhinocypha anisoptera | reverse complement strand
GCGAACCGAACGACGTAAACACCCGCCGGTCGCATGTCGACGGGGGAGTCCCCTCCCGTCGAGCGCCAAACTACCCCGCGACACCATTTATCACCCAATTTAAGAACAGATGGCCGCCGGACCGACTCGCTCACTTTGAAGAGCGGTTTCCCACCGCACCGGACATTGCTGGACGAACTGGACGTCTGCTCGAGGAAGCCGTCGCCTCCGCGGAGGAAGATAACAAGTCCCGTCTCGAGTACCGAGATCGTCCTCGGACGAGGGAGACGAATTGCACGAAACTTCGCACCTCGTCCGAAAACAAATCGGGAGAGGAAACCTTGTTGTTGTCGGTCTCGGAAACATAATTTTAAATCGGAGTACTTTTGTGGCACTTTTCCAAAAAATAAGTCACCGAGACGTCATCCGGTACAAGTCTTGGTGCCTGATGGTCTTGCAGGGTATTTCGTGGACGTACCCGTATGGTGGCTCACGTGCGTCGTGTTTATTTTGCGGAAAAGTGCTGCATTTTTATCTCACTGTGAGTTCCTTCCACGAAGCCTGAAATTCTAAAACTTAAGATTACTCAGACGGCGTTCTATTGACGTATGATTTGCAAAGAATTACGGTCTTACAACCCCCCAAATTCACGCCACAGGGAAATCAATCAAGCGTATGCCGCCCTTGTATTACTATTAGTGCGAAGGTTACCGCGGCGATAAAATGCCATTGGCATTATCGGCTGCGTCGGCGTGTTTTTTTGTAAAACGACGACTGCAGTTTCGCTGGCCATCCTGCTGGTGTCTTCAGGTCTAATTGTAAGCGACAGCACTGGTTACTGATTCGCCAGTACGAGGTGCATTCAAGTTATAAAACCACCGATTTTTTTCTAACTAATTATTCACCTTAAAAACGATGAAACTTGTGTTACTTCTCGACGTAATCTCCCTGGGTCTTATAATTTTTTAGCTTTGTACTTCTTGAAATAAGCTGGTTTCTAAATAGCTGTCTATTTGCAAAATATGTAAGAATCCCCCCGTGTATTTTATCTTTTTTTTCTTTACTTATATCATTATCGCTTGATTCAATTGCCCCCAAGTATTTAAATTGGGATCCTACTGCAAACTTATTTTCCCCAATTATCAAGGCCTGAGAAACTATTCTGATCTCCGAGTTAGACATTACTAATACAATTTGTCTATTCACTTATAGTCAGCCCAATTCTTAGTGCTTCTCTTTCTATTCTGTGTATATTTGCTTAAGCTTCTGCACTGTTCTTGTCATAATGATAACATCGTCTGCATATGCACAGATGACTGGATTTCACGAAAATTGTTCCTTTCAGGTCAACCACGTTGATAATCTCACGTAGACTAAATAGAATAAAATACCAAATAGCCCATCTCCCTGTTTCACTTCTCTATTAAATTCAAACTCTTCACTCATGGCATTAGTTAATTTTACTCTGCCTTAGTCTCATTCATGGTTGTAATTAGTCTATGAAAATATGGTTTCATAGGCGATACTTAAGGCCTCGAATACATTGGCTTCGCACCACTTCAAACCTTCTACTTAGGAGTATCACCCTGCAATCCACTGCAATGGCGTGCGGCAGGGGGTGAGCCATTACCAAACATGCACTCTGTAACGTCAGAATTATTTGTACCATTCTTCTCCTCGGGAGTAAACCAAAAAAAAATGCGCATTTCCAAATTTACGTCTTTATTCTCTCGTTTATCGCTTTACTTACTTCTTCGCCTAAATCCTACTTCGCACTAAATGGACCTCGCTATTCCTCCACAACAATTCCCGCTCTTCCCCTTACACAAACACCAAACAAAAACTTTCCAACAATCAACCATCCAAAACTCTACTCCACATCAACAAAAATGAAACAAATAGTTAGCACACAACACCACAACAATAGGTCAGCAATAGGCCAGACGTTACACTGTCTCTCCAGATTGGGGCTTGGTCGTAAGGCTAACCACCCCAGACAGTAAAATAAAAATTTTTGAGAGGCCAATACACAGAAATATAAATTGTGTGTCAAAGGACACAGGGGCTCTCGGAGAGGACTGTAGCGCCAGGGAGTAAGTTGAGGCATATCTCAGTAATTACCAAGCTATGAAAAACGACTTCATTCCGAAACGAAAACGAAATTTAAAAATGACCCCAAAATTTTATTAGGAACTAAAGCCCACAGCAAAAAAATTCTACTTAAAAGAACAGAAAATAATAACATGAGTTAATATAATAATAGCAAAAAATAATACAATTGAAACTGGTTACGTGAAAAGAAGGATAACTAATCGAAAATATCTGTTAAATGGCCATGGATTCCTGAAGTGGTCCGACAACGCGCTTTAACTTGTCCTCAACGTAACGAAACTACTCAAACACGAGGTATAAATTGGTTGAGTGAAAAAAGTTCTCTCTCAGGCGGGGACTTCCGTATTCTTGAAGCGTCTTGGATGCAATTAACTTCGGCAGATCTCGTACACAATGGTTATAAGAACACGGTTCGTCTGGAGGATCAGAAAAAAAGTGTGCGCCGGAGCCGGCAGAGGCTAAAAAAAAAATAAAACACGCTCGCGTCTCAGTCAGCCTAACCAACTGACCGAGACTCCTCTTGCCCGAACAAAATTTCTCGCTCGGGAAAGTTTCTGGTCCAGGACGAGCCCATTCGGTCGTGACGTCCGATCGTTTTGCAGGTGCGATTATTGCGTAATTGGGGAGTCATTTTGCGTCATTGGATCGGAGGCGCAAATTCACTGACGGAAGGGAGCAGCTAATGCAGAAGAGATTTACTTCAATCCAATTCCACGGAATGACCACTTTTTTGTCAATAGTAATCGCTTCATTTCTTGCGTTTCTCAAACCCACCGAAGGAATGAATGAACAGCTAATTAAAGCAATGTTCACATCAGACCCATATGCAGGCATAAGTGCTTGTCATAGGTTAGCGTAGCCGGTCCACCATTTTAACGCGATGAGGTTTTCTTTGATACATTCTTCGGCAACATGTGGACCGTGGAATCAGCTCAGGGTTTTCCATTTCTACGGTCAGTTTCGGGATATTGAAATTGGAGAAAGGATTCCGTAGGTACAGAAAAATGAAATTTTCGGTACTCACGACGCGTTCTGTAACTAGCTTGTGGTCATAATTGTTTTTGTAGTGAGTGGATTAATGAAACATCTAGTCATCACACAATTTAAACCACGCAGGACCTAAAAGATAGTGATACCATAATGTTACCCAGATAATATTACGATAGAATTAGGTCGATTAGAATATATACTAATAAAGAAAAGATCATTTCTATTTACAGAAAATGGTAGGTATTTTCGAAATTAGTTATGTACCTCGTAGTCCGAAATGATTTGGCAGTGACAACTGCTGTTAAGGAATTATCCAGATAAAAATAGTGGATGGTAAACCTGCATTACATCCATTCCCTCTGACTCGAATAGCGGTGAAGAATAAAAATATTCCAGGGGATCAATTCGCTTAAACAAGGAGGTAATTTGAGCTCTTAGTGACAGAAAGAATGCATCAGCTACTTCGAAGTAATAAGAAATCCAAACATAGCAGAGTCAAATAGCAAAGCCACTTGAAAATCATATTCAGTAAAAGCGGATGAACGTAACCAAGAAAACAAACACGCCGATATTTTCTAAATTATCTTCCGATTTTCTTGCAAACAACCAACCCAATGGGAAAGTAGGAACTGCATATTTAGAGGATCTTTTAGCGGTAACTAACATTCAATAAAAGCTTCTGGCTAAATTGCCTTTCCGAACGGAACTTTCTCTCTCCTTTGTAAAAGAAAGATTCGAAAGGAAAACGGAGGAGCTACTGAAAAGGGGAAAACATTTCTCTTCTGAATTGGGAAATATCTTATGAATTGAAGTGGGATTGGAATAAACTTATGAATTGGAAATCCATAAGTTATGAAAATTAAGACTGCGCACGCATGGAAAATTATTCATACGAACAATAAAATTCGCCATGTTAAGGCGTTTTTCTTTTTTATTTACTTGTAACAATAACTTTTCCTGACAATGATTAGCGGGATAACCGTTTGTTTTAATATGATAACAAGATACAATGATAGATTCATTTAGACAACTGAAATACAAAATACCATCATGTTCCTTGGAAAAACGAAAAAAATTAATGCTTCATAATATTTATTCAAATGAAACAATATTTTTCCGAACAAAAACTACAACATTTGTAAAGACAACCATGTGCGATCGTTTACTGTTTTTCGACAAAGCCTAATTCAAATGCTTCACTAAAAAATTTAACACAAAGTAGCTAAAACCTTTACCCCACGTACTTTTAAATCAGAATGCTATAGATGAGACGCTGGAATTCAGCATTACATTTTCCAATAAAATGATCTTAATTCTAAAAAAATCATGTACAAGAGAATTTGTTAATACCTAGGTTATTTTTATATTTCCTAAGCACGAATTAATGAGCCAGCAAGGCCATTTCACAATTTTTGTGGAAAAACCAAATGTTTATGGGTCAATTCAGTAACGTGAATATATACCAATTTACCAAAATCAACACTGAAATAACAGATTTCCTCAACTTCTATCTCATCATGAGAACATTATATACCCTCCCGAACAAACGGTAGATAATCAAACGTTCAACATTATTCATAAACCGGACAGCTTTTTCAATGGAAAGTGGGCTCATTTGCACGTCTATTCGTAACCGCTCAACCACCCAACTAAAGAGTTAGGGGGAGAGGGGGGGGGGAGGGGAAGGGTCCCACGACACTTCTCAATTTCACAAGAAGACGCGATATATTAGGTTGGCACGACGATTAAAATTGAAAGTCTTACCTGGAAAATATATTAGGCGAAACCAAGACTACATTTTTCCGAGTTACGGAATTCTGATTATTGACGTTGGGGACGAAGTAATTTATACCCCCGAAGTCATTTATACTTGATGCCAAGTCCTACTAAATGAAACCCTTCCTTGGGGACTCATTAAAATCGTATTTACGATATCTTCCTGGAATCTAGAACGTTTTTGGTAATCGGTTCGTATGTTTCAAGTCCCATTAAAAAAACTGTCGCTTGTCTCTCGCAAGTACAAGGCCAAGGAAATGAGTAAAAAATGGGTAAATATATACATATATATATACCATGTGGTAATTTTCAATAGACGGATGTTTCGAGTCATGCTTTTCGAGGAAACGAGTTTCACATTTTTGGGCCCTCTGACCACCCGGGGTTCTGAACCGACAGTTTCGTCATGCAGTGGAAATTAATGATGCAGGTGAAACTCTAAAGAATAACAAATAAACTCCTTGCCGTGTCGTTGGATTACGTTTATTCGAGCTGCAAGAAGACTTCCCTAGCAGAAATCGCCGAAAATTATCACGTTCAGGGAACACAAAGCAAGACGTCTATGGCATGATCAACTTAACTGTACGCAATAAATGACACAGTGACTAATATTTTCTCAAAAAATTTTTAATGAACGCAAAAAGTGACTCTTTCATTTAGTCTATCATATGGCCCTTTTAAACGAGTCAAAAATTTTCATAGATTTTTGAATTTAAGACAGGTACGCAAGAAAATTACCTATAAAAGCGCAGCTTTGTACTTAGACAAGATTTTTATCATTCTCTGACACCAAAATTTTAATCGGTCGAGAAGGTGTCGAGCATAAAGTAATTTAATGTTACTTCCACTGTTGGCGTCAAAAACTAATTTAAAGGTCAATATATATTTATGTAACTTTTATACAATAAACATAATTGTATAAAATTAATACTAAGTACTCGATTGACAAGAGTTTAAGAAGCAAAACTCTAAGCGACAGTATAACCCCAGGTTTTACTAGGCAAAAATGTTTTAAAATAAACCGTAGTGTGATTAATCGTCATCTAGGAAATCATACATAGGAAAAACTGCTCTCTGACCGAAATGTTCCGATGATTTAAAATATGGGTACTAAATTTGTGGCACAAACGCTAAATAAGAAATTTCGTCAAGGAATAAGTCTTTTTAATGTCTAATGCATCTGCGTATTGTGGTATTTAAGTACCTCCATCCTTGCTAAAAATAAAGCTCTCTCAAACAACCTATAATCTAAAAAAAAGTTGATAATGGCCGCCTCAAACAAAATTGCATTAACTTGGAATGAAGAAAGAAATATTTTGAAAATAGCTTGAGCGAACAAAATTCTTCTAATGAGACCTAATATGAATTACAAAAAAAGCAGCGTTTTGGGACCTTACGAGTAAACGAATTAAACTAAAGCAACAGGGTAAAATTCTGACAAATCACATCATGAATAAAGAAAAAAGTTCCGATAATTCGTGAGCAGTCTCTGAGGACAGAAATAAGTTTAGCATTGAGTAATGATGAAGTAGGGGAAGTAAAAATACTTGTGATTCCACTTTTACTTCCCCTACTTCATTATGGATAGGTTCCACGTAGTGAAGCCTGAAAGCGTTACATTTGATTGAGTAATGAGTTTACCATTTAGTTTATCGTAAACAGAGTACGCTAACTGTACGTTTTCGCATCAAGAAATGAGCGTGAGAGCTAACATCAGAGCGTGGTTATCCTATAAAAAGCTTCGGGTTTATTCTCTAATCGATTCCTCGACCTCGACAATTATCGATCTTTGAGTTCCGGTAATTAAGTCCTAATTCTTATCGAGATGAACAAGAGAAATTCAAGAGATCTCGGTTTTCTTCGTTACGCTATTTCTTGGAAAAAACTAATCTTCCGGATCGCCATTGACAAAGACCATCTCCGCCATGTGGATTAATGAAGCGTCGAAGCCTTGAACGTGCGGACGGAGAATAAAGCCTTGAATCTCGGACGCTCCTTGAGACGGGTGACAGAGCTGGGAGAAAAGGTCGTTCGTGAAAAGAGAAAGGGGAATTTTAGGAACAAAGAAAAGACAAGGATGGTGACGTTAGACCTGACGACATGATAAATCAACAGGAAATCAATTTTTGTCATTCATAACATCAACACATAAGCCAGTTGTCATCAATACTTAAAACAGCCAACCAACCAACCAACCAAACTGAATTCACTGGGTTAAATACTAATTAAAACCAGAAAGGATTTGTAACTTCGGCAGTGAAGTGGATCCCTATAAATGGATTTTGCCTAATTAAGAATATTCGTTTTTTAAACACCGTGGCATGTTGGTGGACCTAATTTTTTTCGTGCACGATAATGAATGATAAGAGAAGATTCAAAGGATCACTTAGCATGTTTCAAGTAATGCATTCCATGCTGTGTTTGCTTTGCACAAAGATTTTTCATAGGAGGGGAAGGTTAAAACATCACCTCTATCCATTACCTTGAATCCTAGTTACCAAATTTTTATTTCCGGGTCATACAAAATTTTATAGTGAAATGATAACAATGTATTAAAAATTATTTTTGTAAAGTGGTTAATGTAAACTTTCACGCTTATAAAATATATTTAAGACTCAGCGATACAAGATAATCACACTTTTTAACCTTCTAGGCACCTAATAAAATCATTCAAATATCTAAATGGACAATGGAGGCTAGAAAAAAATTAAAATCATAGTTGATAGTGTCGGCCGTTACATGGTGGAAACGAATCATGAAAAAACCAACTTGATAGTCACCAAAAATAAATTGTGGAAATTTACCAAGTTGATTTTTTCATTTCGCTACGCTAATTAAAATCATAATTAGTCACTGAAATTTCACCTCCTTGGGATATCTGCTATTTTATTCGTAATTATCACCGAAGAGGGATGAAGTTTTTAGTCAAAAATATCACTCGTATTACTGGTATTAATGAAATAGGCGTATTGAAGTTAACACTTTGAATTAGAGATGGACGATTCTGATTCGATTCACTCGGAAATTATTTATTTTAATACGATCCCAGATTATTTTGAATCGATTATCGTGATCGGATTCTGATTCGACTCGTTTTCTTTCCGAATCGATCCAATGCCGAATCCTATTCCGTTACGATTCCGATTCGAATCGATTAACATGATGCAATTCGAATCGATTTACAGGATCCGAAATTTATAGAGAAGCAATTCACACAATACTATTCAAATCGATTAGGCCGAATCGATTTGTTCAGTGAAATCGCCCATCTCTACCTTGGACACAATGTGGATTACTTTTAATTTTCCCTCCTTTACTCTGAACTTGAAATTGACTACGTTAGAAGATATAGTTTACTTATGCTTTATATAATATTTAATATCTTGAATAATCAACCTTTGGTGGTTTACTTCTTCCGCTGATTTCAAATAAATTTTACCCATCATAATACTTTAACCTCCTGATATTCTAGTGAGCAGACAGTGAATGAGTAAAGGTTTAAAAAAATTAAGATGTAGTATGCTAAATTTGAGTTCCTCGAATAGAAGTACATTTTTCGATATATATGTATGTGTTCCATATATATATTTTCGATATGCCATGTATTTTTTCCTTCATTTTTCTCTGATTTATCCTTGCCATTTTCATATATCTCATCAGTACACACTGCAAAATTAAAATATAGCCCTTTCATGCTATCGCTAATTGATGTCTGCATTGAAACAAACTCTACCTTCAAGTTCTAATCACGATAACATCAATCGAAGCGAACTACATCTATATCTGTTGGTGTGTCTGGAAAGGACACTTATAGATATGTCAATAGCGGTGAAAAAGACTTAAATATAGGTAAGATCTGTCTGTCGAAAGAAAATAAAAAATGTAGAGCACGGAATAATGATTAATAAACTGAAAGAATGCGGTGCATAGTTGCTATTGCATATGCCCCGGAGGAGAAATCAATTGAATGATTAATGCGGCACATTAAACAAGGAGGCGACTTCGAAAGACGATAAACCGGTGTGTGGTGAATGGTACAACCTCCATTTAAGATACGACCATAAGCATGAACAAACTCGTTCATCAACTTTTCGCGAATTTTCGTTTCCACGGCGACCCTTCAGTAAACAAAGGTCCGTGCACACTAGCAGACAGTACACGGTATCGTCCTCGATACAAAACTTAAATACCTGATTAGCAAATGTTTAAAACGAACAGGGAATAATATGGAACAAAAAGGATGTTTCTACGGTGTCGCGTGTTATTTCCGCAATGACCAAGAACACACGAGGGAAGAAGAATCGCCGTTTAAAAAAATCATCAAGGTGAAATAAGATGAATGGATCACAGTGGAGATTGAGAAAAGCGAAGAGTCAAAAGAATTTTCACACACCTGTTTTTGCTTGTGTTGACAATGCATGGCTGTGTCTACAAATAGCTAATATCATAGTTCTCTTGGAATTCAGCATGAACTTACAGATCCGAATAAAGATTTTCAAACATAATTAGGTAACCAATTAGACATGTATAATGACTCTTTACGACAGTTATGATCAATATGTTGACTACAATCCGGTCCCGTTTGACCCACTGAAACTTTGAGACTTGCAGGTACAGTGCACGTGTAATATATCCAATACGATGGGGAGGCCTCACTAGGGGATACAACTACACTTTCACAAGATAAACATAGAACACAAATAAAAGAACACTTACATTTGGATCGGAATTTTCGGTGGTCGAGGCACACCTTTTTCTGTGGGATCGAGGAAGAAGAACCTGATTTTGGAATTCAGCATGAACTTACAGACTCGACCACTGAAAATTCGGATCCAAGTGTAAGTGTTCTTTTATTTGTGTAATCTGTTTATCTGTTATCTGTTTATCTGATTTCAGTTACTAGGCAACTGTCATTTTTCTAAAAACTCCCCCTTTGCCAATTATATCCTTATTTTCATTAATGAATACCAATATGGTAACTGAATAATTCATTAATGAATATCAGAATGGTGGTTTAATGCGTGACTTGATGGAATCGATCCATGTTGGAAATGAAAGAGCATAATTTTGTGATCCCATAGTATTTTTTTTTATTTTAAAAGTCCCAGGTTTCGACATTGCCAGGTAATTTTTATCTCCTTGCACGCAATGACCCACTCTCCAAACAATGCCTCCACCATCCCATCCCTGCCCTTCCCATTCCCCCGACCCTACCTGAGTCCGATATATACAGAGCGAAGTCTGTTGAATATTCTACCTGACTAAGACACTAAATGTCGAAACCTAGGTCGTCTACAATGACTGTGGAATCACAAAGCTATAAAGTTAAAATGTAAAGCAAAAGTATTTCATTTCCAATATAAATACCAATAACTTGAAAAATTTTTAAAAGGAATGCATCAAAATCTCTCCCCATGCAAGAAATTTTATCGTCCGCTTTATCAGGTCAGTGCTAAACTTTTCATTTAAGGAATCGATATTCGTTTAGTGCCCATTACTGATGAATGATGACACGCGCGGGAAAAAAATGAATGCTTCCGAGTTTCTTCAAGTCTCACACTAAGTGTCGGTTATGAGAATTTACTTTGCCACCTTGAATGAATCGTAACTTTCATTATAAGGTCACTCCAGTTGCATATTGCTCACCACCATGTGCCTCTGAAATGGAAATATTTTTAGAAACCGGGACCACACACGTATTCCTTACAATCCGCTTCCCTCAATTTTCGTATCTGTCTTCACTCCGGCAGGTCGCGTTTCACAATGTTGGGTCTGTCCAGTGGGTTGGTCAACTTGATGGATGCGGAGCAAAGTGCAGGGTTGCATGAATATATTTCAGGATTTACGCAGAGAGTTTTATTGCACCATTAAGTCGCGTCAAAGATATCAGTCGGCTGCAGCAAGTGGCCGACGGTCACTGGGAGGGGGG
>WURS02057129.1:0-10786 GCA_011762765.2 Rhinocypha anisoptera | reverse complement strand
ACTAAGTAAAACTAAAAAGCAACTAGGAGCCAACACAACACTTAAACTAGCTCTAAAAACATGCAAACAGGCACTCAGGTAAACAGGTAACTTTGGGTTAGCAGGCAAGCACGCTACCCACCAGGCTAACCCGGTCACCTCCAACTTTGTTAAATGTGATTGGTCGTATGAAAATTAGAGTTGAGTTGAGATATTGTCCTAGAAATTCAAAATGTACAGTGGTATACTTAAAAATCAACGTTCAGTTATTGCCAAGCTTACTTGCAGTAAGATGAATCAATTTTTCCTAGGAAGTATTGAAGGTGTTAAAACATTATTTTAAATTCATGATATAAAGTAATTATTGCTTCTGATAGGTGATTTTGTTTATGACAATAATTAAAAAAATTATTATTTTTGATTTGATATATTTCCGCAATTACATGACACGACCTGTTTCGACGGACTTGAGTTACTTTCTAACCTTCCCTGACTTTTCGCATGATGAATTGTATTTCTACCTGTAGACCAAAACTCTTAAACCAGGTTACAAAGTCTATTCACCATGATATATCACCAAGAATGTAATATTTCAAACAATCTTTCTTCCCGTGAATACACCAAACACCATGTTTGAAATTAATTACTTAATTAATGCAAAATGTGTCATACAACAATTTTTTTAGCTGCTTCACTATTTCAAATCCTGCTGAATTTGCATCGTCCAGGTTTCGACAACGAATAAACGTGGCATTTTAGAAGGTTTATTGCTCGGGCCCAATGTGCCTCCCATGCATTGTCTCAGGATATGCATTGATGAGAATTTCAGCAGATTGTGGTCCAAATTCATCGTCATTCATGGGGGGGATAACAGTGTCATCGAGTTCAACCTTGAGGGGGAGTGCGCCCTGAGACAGAACTGGAATAAGCCCACACTTAGCAACTTGTCTGGGGAATACGTTTCGTATTCGAGGGATAATATCTGCTTCATCGCAGAGTGGTGTGCTGGAGTTCATACTACTGCTGGAGGTGAAACTGGGTTTCATTCTACAATATGTACAAGAAAAGTTTATTCTCTAATCTAATGTGCTTCAGTGAATTTTAGTATACTTAAGTGAAATGGATAATTTATAAATTTTGAGAGGCTAGTGAACAATGGCATGTCGTGTATTATTCATTGTTGTTTCAAAGAACTATTTATTTTACTTCATCTATTACCCTTTTAAAAACTGATCCTTGTATTTCTCATGGATGTTAGTACCAGTGAAATGTGATGTGAAAGAATAAAAATTCATTCATGATTGATTCGCTGTCGATTTAATGATTCATGAATTTTAAAATTCACAATACAGAGCTGTGTACCTGCAACAGAATATTTAAAGAAATTTTTAGACGATAATTCTCTGTTTGCCGGTACACCTGTAACAATTCATCATCACAGGAAATTTTATATGCAACAATCAGCACAATTTTGAGAAATCAAATTTTTGTGAAATTCCACTTGTATTTTATAGATAATGAATTACTAGTATCAGGCAAGAATGGTATGCAGATCACTGTGAGATAATGGCTGATTAACATAAATGCACTATGAATTTGTCGGGCATCATAATAAAATACTATACTCTTGGCAATTATAGACATTGTTACTACAAAGAGATCGTTTATGCATAAGTTAAGTAATTGGAAACAACTATTTTAATTATCACTCAGCTAGGTCTGAATAGGCTAAGTATTATCATTACTTTCTTCTGATCAGTCAAGACACCATGCCTGGGGCACTTTTTACATTATCAGCATGTTTCTGGCACTGAAAAATATCATTGACATTTTTTCACACTGATTACCGCTTGTCTGGTGAGAAAGTTGTCATTTTTTTCGTTTTGGTGTGGCAGATTCGTTGTTTTCGTGAAATATTGTATTTTAAAATACACTCGTAGAATGTGAGGCCGTAAAGTGTAATTAAACGCTCTACTTCGTACTTTTTTGTAATTACAATGTATTCTCTAGTGCCTAATAAGTAAATTCCAATGATTAGGCGGTTGGGCCAGGATATTTGGTGGACATAAGGTGACATTACATGCATCCCAACAGTCATGTGAGGAGAAGACGTTTAAGGAAGGGGTGGTATGTGTACAGGAATTCATTAAACAAATTTTTGGAGGAATCGACGCAATTTAAAATTTACAGTTGTTCTAACATGTCCAGTCCATGTGAAATTATGGGGTTCAACTCAAACTTTTAAAGGAGAATTGAGTGAAGTTGTTTCGGGTTCTCCACCCGGTCAGGTCGTTCGCAGCTGCAACTTGTCGGCTGCAAACGACCCCTGACAAGGTGGACATCCTCAATCAATTGATACGCAGGGAAAACGCAAAATCTTTTAGGAGACAAGTTTTTCGGTGCACTGCCCCGTTGCTAAATGCAAGTGCCATTAACTAGTGCAACACTACAGCGCAGTAGTGGATCGCAATGTGATTGCAAAATGTCGATTATATCATTAGGACTAGTGATGACAGATCTCGTGCTTTCCCGCCGTATTTGATGAATGAATTCCTCTCGGGTCTTCATCCGACTGAGTGCGTTCGAAGGTACCTACTTCCACAAATCAGTTACCCTGAGGACGATGGCCGAGTTGGCTACTTGAGACGTTCGTACCTTTGAACGCACTCACCCGGTTGAAGACCCGGGAGGAATTCATTCGTTAGTTTTACTCTTTCACACTCCTCGTCGTATGTTCCCCCCATGCGTCACGTCTTACGAGGAAATTAACACTTCTCCCCCACTCGCGTGCGCGTATATACTACATGGAGCCTCAACCAAAAGGAGGCGTCCCCGATTCACTCCTGATCCGATATGGTGCTCTCTTGACCTCGCCACTCTCTCTCCTGTCTTCATCTGCCTAAGATATGTATCTAGTGTACTGTTTTTACGTATTTAATTTGAATTTGTATTTTTTGAAGAGGCGTTAGGTGGAAGAAGGGACTGTTTTAGTTTCGATATCACCCCAAGTAAAGACCAGTTATTATTGCAAGCGAAGATTTTCAAAATGTCCATCTTTTCCCTCGCCCTCTTTCCTTGACTGCCTGCCTAAAATTAACGTTTAACGGCAGACTAATGAAGTTGGCACACGCAGAGAGACGAGAGGAAGGTGATATAGGAGGAAATATAGTAGGTTTCCAATTTATTCCAAATATCAAACAGTTTTCCTCAGCCAGAAATTTCTCCACGTACTTATAATTTTCTAGGTCACCGAGAAGTCAACCATGCTACCTGTTTAATTTTCACCGAATCAGGCGTGCTGTTTTTTTTTACTCTCAGTATGGTACCTGTTGTCAGAATGTTTGGACCATGCAATCCGTGTAATCGTATTTTAGGCGTGGACTTACTCATACTTGTTTAACTCCCGGATTGGGGTTATTTATGAAAATATCTAAAAGTTGCTGTTTTGTCGCTAATCGAATTACATTGTATTTGTGCACACTTTTTATAGTAGCCATAAAACGTCTTACAATTTCGTTGTGGATAACGTTTTGAAGTTTAACTTTTAATTTCATCGTGGTTACCCTTTAATGTACTTATTGATTGATATTTTTTCATTAAGATTTACCCTCGTTTATAATATCAATATTCTACAGCGTTCAAACGATTTGTGAACCAATCCGCCAATGTATTCAACTGGGGGAGCACGAGGAATGCCATACATACTTCCATTTCCATGAGGTGTTTTCCCGTGGGCGCTTTAAATAGTCTTTTTTGGATATTATAAAATTACCATTATCTCAAGATAAACCCATTAAAAAATTGGTCGTCTGAAACACTGAGTGATTTCCACGCCCGCCGCCGCTCTAATACTAGTTTCGTATTATACACCCGCCCGAAAAGTGTTTCAGCGTTTGAAGTAATGGCAGAATGGTAGGCCCTAGTTTTGAGTAGTAGTAGTATTTATGTTTTATAGGGTGCTTCGACGGCTACGATCATTTATCCTCTTCTTCTCTCCTGCTACGTCCTTTGTTTTCACTGCAATGTCATGTTCCACGCCATTCTTTCTGCTGTCCTGTCTCTGATGTCTTCTTCCATTCCGTTGGAAAGTTGTCTAATGAGTAATGGGTTAGAGATTCTTCCGCCAGCATTTAATCCGGCAGTGATATTATAGTGGTAACAATGGTCTTTTATAAATCCTTGATTATTGATCACTGAATACTGTGAAGAAAAATGGAGTGACTTTACATAGCACAATGTCTAGTTTCATGCATGCAGTTCAATTGCCTACTTAAATTTTGTCATTTCCACACGAAGAGAAATAAAATTGCTTTACAATTAAATTTTTTGGTAATATAAAAGGACATATGTTCAAAATAAACCATAAATGATTGCTGTTAAGTTTAAATAGTAATGATAATATAAGTTTTTCCATAAAAAACTGACATTTTTTCTGCATACTGTGTTTTGGTGTGGAACCTATGTGTGTACGACCTGAAAATTCATTTCATTATTTGATTTAAAAATGAAAATTTGAGTATAATTTAATAATTGTGATAATAACAATTATGCCAATATATTACTTGTACCTTTAATTTATTGTTTATATTATCCATGGCATATTGATTTCTACAATAATACGATTGAGGAAAAAGTTTTGATTTTTTTTAATAGCAGGACATTTTAATACACTCCATAATGTTAAAGGGGCACTGTATGAACTAAGAGTAACTAAGTAACCTATTAGGAAGACATTACTTATTTCATTTTAAATTTAGATAATTTATGATGAAACATATTGCATACATTCAACTACCAAAATTTTATCACGAAAAAGTATATTACATTGAGCAAGACCAAACAAACATGTAGATATAAAAATAACCCCATTTAACTAAGGCTGGACACAAATTGGAGGATCTATTTTTCATTTGCAAGAAGAAGAGGTTGACCACAGATGTGGGATCTTAAACACCGCATGAATTTTCACATTAAGATCCTTTATTCTTTCCGCAAATTCTGGTGTTCAGCAATTCTTAATATACAAATCGTTTCAACCACACAAATAGATTATCAACGTATAGTAAGAAAGGTGGACTGCCCACCCCGGGCCCCTCTTATCCTCGCTCGTCAGCGGAATGCGGAGCAACTTTGTAAGACTCTTAATACTATGGAAGACTTGTAATACTTTGTAAGACGCAGAAGATTACAAAGTAATAGTTTGTTTAGGAGGGGAGGGGCGGAGAGCGAGGAGGAGCGCAGGGGAAGGCAGTCGCGCGCGGAATTTGGTGGAATAAACGCAGAGTCGAGAGTGCACGAGGTGTTTTATTTCTCCCTTCACCTCCGGAAGCTGTGGCGACTCCTTGATCATTTAAAGAATCTTACAGTACTATTTTTTTTATATATTCCTGTGTGAAATATTTTGACTGTAGTCAATTGTATCTCCACTACCCCTGGGAGGGAACTGGGCTACGCTGTCAATAAGGGTCGTCCTGGCTCCGCCACCTAATAAACCGTTGTCAGAAATAGAAGGACAGAGTGCCGTGGTCACTTTTTCCCCCACACGCAGCAGTCGCAAAGAAGCAAGGCTCCCACAGTTGAGGGGTTAACAGGCAGTCATCGTGAAGGACATTATCATCATTAATTCATCCTTTAGTTATAGTGCCACCCTCACTTTTTCTTGAGTAAATTATTTTAAAAATTAAATATTAAAATTCTCACTTCTTCAGTGTTAACGACTCAATTACAATATGAAAACCAGTCAAACGAAAATAAAGTAATGAGGTTCTTGAATTAAAAAAGAAGACAATGTGTATGTAAGTTGACAATGTATGAGTAAGTTGGTATAAATGAGAGCAGGTAGAAAACTTTATAAACTTGAGCATCATTCTGTAAGAAAATGAACATAGTAGAAAGGACATACTATTAGGAATGGAATTGAATTATTGAAAGAATCATTTTAAATGAGGAGGGAACATATGACAGGATTATTAAATAAAGACATGAAGTATTATGTAATGAATACTTAGTGTTAAGGTTAATGAGTGGTGGAACTGAATAAATACAAGTAGTGGATTAAAGAGAAAATATAATTATCTGAATAATTAAATGTTACACTTGTTAAAAGCCTATACATGGCATTAACAATTGGTAACATAACACAGTGATGTCTAGTGACACTTATTAATAAATGATTAAATAAAATAAATAATATTTTACCTCAAGATTTTGAGCTTAGGTTTAGTATTGTGTGGTACACATTGATATGTGTTTAAAAAAAGATGTTATGAGTCCAGATTATAGACCTTTGAGATGAGGGGGTGAAGAAGGCTGAAAATAAGAAAATTTTTGAGGAGGAGAAAGAAATTGGGTGTTAGGATGTGAGAAGGGATTGGAGAGGGTGTTTTTGAAGAAATTTGACAAAGAAAAGAAATATGTATGTGAGAGTTTTGAAAATCCTTGTTAGAAAGCAGAATTTTAAGTATGACAAATGGAGGAAAAGGATAGGAATATAAAATATTATCGTAAGATGTGAATGATGTAAGTGATGCTGAAGAGTGATTACGTATTTAATATTTACCATAGTAATCAACCCGAAGGTTGGTATGTTAAGTGAGGGTAGAGCTCACCTAGTACTAAGCCTGCAGCATGAGGAAATTCACACAACAGGGTAGAGGGGCCAGTTCCTTTCTCTGTGCCACCTGTGGTTTCCCACGAAAATGTGGTACCTGAAAAACCACTCAGCTTGGGTTTAGCTGGAGGTGTCTGGAGTCATCACCGGGTCTTGAACCCTGGTCAGTAGCCAAGCACTCTACCCACTGGACTACCACAACCTCATTTAATTTTCATAAATAATTAGTTTGTTACAAATATTATTTAGACTTGCAAATTTGAATGTAGGTTAATCTACCAGTTAAGGTAGGTTTTTGATGAGCCTCATGTTAGAATTGCCCTGCTTGGTCTTTAATACTTTCCTCCACCTATCATTCTATCCAAAATCCCTAACCCTACCTTGATTACTCAACATTGTACCCTCCATCACAACCTTCAACAACCACTTGGAAAATAATGAACAAAAAATTCACAACATCCATTATTAACCCTTTGGGACCAGCGGGCCAATCTATCAGCCCAATTTTTTGTTAAATAAATAATTTTTATTAAATTGTTTAGAAGATAAAAAATATAATAAAAATATTTTAGTTACCCTAGAAGTGTTTGAAGTGTAAATAACAAAAAATGACTAATAAATTTATGTGTAAATTTTATTAAATGTTTAACTCAAAAAACTCCATGAAAAAACTCATTTATTTTTTGCATATACCAGCTGAAAGGGGCTGGCACTATAAAAGGGTTAATCTAGCTCTAATTGATCAACTACCTACATATAATATCTTTATCACAACAATATTTAATTATTTATTTCCAAATTTCCATAATTTATAATTATATACTTAATTAATATCAGCCTGTATAAGGAAGGTGTTAATAAGGATTAACTTATGGAGCATGTCTGGATGAAATATGAAAAGTAAAGTATGAAAAACAGGCTATTGAGAACAATAGTTACAAAATATAAAGGAATGATGATTTCAGCAGGTGATAAGATAGCTGCTTAAAACCAGTCTTCAAATTTATAACCTATGAAGATGATTACTTTGATAATTTTTTCTCATATATGTAATTAACATTGCAAATATTATGTTATAAAAAATCATTCAAGGTAAATAAAATGTTTACCTCTTTAGATGCTGTCACTATGAAGATAGGTTTCAAACAAATCTGTGAATTCCCTTAATTCCTTCTGTTCTGCTACTTAAAGATTTGGTCCTGGCTGGTTGTTCAAACAGAAATATTATGGTTTATGACTTAAACCACCAAAAGATGGCTGAGTCTTTCAATGATTCTCATGCCCAACATCCACCACATTCTTTAGTTCAGCAAACTGGCTCTGTATGTTCATCGGTTCCTGCTTTGCTTCCTGAAGCTTACAACTTGTTTCTAAGTGCTGCACTTTGTGATGGAGTAAAGCTTTGGGATTTGAGGACAGCCAGGTAACTTTTTGGATACAATAATGTTTTTATGCTTTAGTCGATGGGAATCAGTAGGGTTCCAAACATGTATTTCAGAGTGTATGATCTGTTAATTGGATGAGAACTGATGAAAGTTGCCACTTAAAGTTTACAGAATTTAAAAACTTTTAGCAATAACTCCATAAGATACAATACTGTTCTATCTTCAGATTTTAAAAACATTGGAATAACTTAGGGGACACAGAGATTAATATATCTCTGTGTTCCTGGTAAGAACAACTTTTTGTGCCAAATATGTAATGATATTTCAGTGTATTGGTAACAAAGTTTATATGTACAACTTTAAAAACTTTATTATTCTTGGTTAATGCAGTTTGTATAGTTATTAATTATGGAAAATATATAAAATTTTGGATAATCCCAGATGTTCTCAGCAAATACTTAGAATGAGGTGATTACTCAGAATGTTTGCACTACTTTGATAAATTTAGTGTATAGACATGTATTCATGATCATATTTGCATGTTAATGATCTATAATGATATATATGGATGATGCATGGTAATGAACAATGCTTTGATTTTTGGTGACTAATTCCCATTGGATGCTACTTCTAATTTCCAAATTATTTAATTGGGTATATCATTTAATGTTGTCAATGAAGTAATTATACAAATTGAATAGTTTCAGGTGTGATGTGGTGGAATTTGAACATCAATGACAAGGAGATGGTAATTTTCCACTGTTAAAATGAAATATTTTTGACCAATTTCAATGTCACTGCATCATCATCAGCCCTCAGATTTTGAAACCAGTCAAAATAAAGTATATTTTTAACAGTGAAAAATTACCATCTCCTTGTCATTAATAAGTAATTATATATTTGAGCTTTAATGTTTAGTTATGATAATTTAAGAACAATTTCATATGTTGAGAGACCAATATAATGGAAAAAAATCTTACTTAAAAGTCTTGAGTTGTAAGTTCATTAATGTTTCCAGCTGAGAAACAATTCAGATTTCTGACTTATGTGCATATTTATTTTCTCCCAATATTGTACAAGCATATAATCTCATTTGATGCTATAATATGTATATTTCTATAATTTATAATCATTAAAAATTCAGCAAAGAAACTTAAATTTCAGATGTGTCCAAAAATACAGTCAACACGTAAATAGAATGTACACTCTTGGAATGGACTTCAGCCCTTGTAGTCGGTTTGTTGCAGTTTGCTCTGAGGATAAGAAGGTCAGGTAATCCAAACACTAACAAAGGCTATTCAATTTGAAGGAAATTTCCTCAATGAATGACTTTTATTACAGGTTTATCTTTATGACACAAGAAATTGTGAGAACTACCTAGGCCAACTGAAAGGATTTCCTGATGTTCCCATGGATGTAGCCTTCAGTCCATGCATGACCCTATTAGCTGCTTCATCTCTAAATGGTCATTTGTTAACCTTTACACATAATAAAATTCAAATGGGTAAAGGATAAAGTCACATTGTTAACATGACTTTTTAAATACATATAAAAAGAACATTTACCAAATCACAGATAACATGCCTATAAAATTAAACTCAAAATATAACATCTATGGTAATAAAGATTTAAATTTAGGACATCTGGTGTCTCATTAACAACTTTATAAAATAGTTACCGATCTTTTTTAGGTGGTAAAGGTTTTCATAGATTAATAGCTTACACCTTCTAAAAGTAGTTACTTGGAAAGCGATATTGAAATGAAGGCAAGCTAATTTGAGTATCCACCAAAAGTGAATGCATTATATCAGCTGGAATACGATGTATGGGTGACATGATTCCACGAGTTGGCTTTGTCAAGGGGTCTGATGAGGCAGGTCTCCTTGGCAGTTTATGTTTTGTACGCCTCATTTCTTTATTATGAATGGAAGAACTCTGAGAGTTCTGCACCAATCTCTGGATCACATTTTCCGGTGCAGGATCAATAGGCTACAGGAGGGAGAGAGATGGGTATCATAGAAAATTATTAACAACAGAAAATTTGAAACAATCAGAACTTACTTCCCAGATACATTGATAAAGCATCTAGTCTCGGCTAAAACAATTGCAAGAAGGAAAAAGCATTAATTACTACAAAAAGAAAATAAATTGAAGCTTGCAATTTTAGGTCAATCCTAAATGAAAAAGTATTTTGCTGATTTCTTTTGCATCATTCATGGGGTACATATGATCGTTTACAAAGAGAGGGGGTGACTAAGTCAAAGTCCAAGTGCTCACCAACTTCAAATTATGGTTTCTTTTGAAGACATTGCAACACAGAATCTGCATCGTTATTTATTGATAAATGATCTTTCTTGTTTAGATGAAGCCTTTAATTTTGGGATCACTGCAGTTTACACTGTCAATATGCCAAATTCCATGATATGACATTTGACAGACACAAAGGGGACACTATCAAACAATTTGCCAGCAATTGTTTCATTATATATGTATGTATATAAAAAATTCAGGAAAACTCAGATGAGCAGCAAACATGAACATCATCCAGTTGATCTGATGAATCATCAGCCAGTTCTCCCAGACTGACGAAGGGACAAGCAAGCCCCAAAATATTTCTTCCCATGGTGAGTATTTTAAGTGTTTCTTACTGTATTTGTGTGTGCGTGTGTTAGTTTATATTTATGTATATATGCATATATATATATATATATATATTGGTTCGAACACTAGTGGAGTGTACAGAGACACAGGACACAAAAAGAAAAAAACTCACAGTGGTGAAGAATTTTCGGTGGCACCACCACCTTCGTCC
>WURS02057118.1:0-10787 GCA_011762765.2 Rhinocypha anisoptera | reverse complement strand
ACTCGTGCGAGCGATGCACGGCGTACTCTTGTGTCCTCTCTCTCTCTCTCTCTCTCTCTCTCTCTCTCTCTCTCTCTCACCGTGGGATTGGGGACGATTCCGAATGATGACGCGTCGCTGTGTGTGTCTGTTCCACTTTGCGGAACGTTGTAAGGACATCAATCGGTCCACGACACAGGATTCAACGGACCCACGTGTAATTTGTGCACGTTGAAAGCACGTAGCACGCAAGCTGTCTGGTTTGAAACGATTCCTAAAAGGTGCACACGTGGTTGTAGAAGGAGAGATTTTCCTCTTTTCGACCGTGGTTTCGTCTACTTTGCGAGCGACACCTTTCTCCACTGCGGCCATTTCCCCCGCGTGCGCGTGGGTTTGACCAAACATTAAAATTATGTCAAGACAATATTTTTGTAAATTCATTCATTACTGGCCACGTTCGCAGACACTGTACGTAATATGATGCACGACATTTTTTATGTTGGGAATTAACAGTGATCCATTGCCATTAATAATTAAAAAAATGATTTTTAGAGTGAATCAAATCGGGTGATTCCAGTTCCAAAATTTCAATACGTATGGAAGTGTCACTTGGTTTAATTTTTTCAACAAGGATTTTGGCTACTGTACGAGATCCCCATCGAAGATTAGAAAGGGAATATTTATGTCTTTATTCAAATTATTTACATAGTTTATTTATTATAGTTTAGTGGAAATTATAATGAAATGAAAATGAAAACTAAGCCCCTAATTTTCCATTTACATACTTAGCGGATTTCCATCCACGGGGTTTTGTCGCGAACGTAGCCCCCGCCGCCGACGAGGAATACCTGTACTTATATTTAAATGGCTTGTCCAGGTAGCACCTCTACAGATCATGGGAAAAAACTCTATTGAACGAACACAACACCCTTGCCCCAGTTTGTACTCAAACCTTTGGGTTAACAGGCGAGCGCGCTACCTCCAGGTTAACCCAAACCAAAAGGTACATTCGCGGTCTGCTGAAATATCAGTTAAGTATTTTATTATCCAACGCAGATATGCGCGGATTGAACGACGCAAGAGATTAGTATCGCGATTACACATTTACGTGAAACAACATATAAACTGCATTGGCGTTATATACGTCTCAAGGTATGTAATACGAGATCACCATTACTTCTCAGCTGCGGTCATGGCACATCATTAATTTATAATATGGGTTTCTCCGACTAGGCCACTGAAGTCTATCACTGGGCGATTTTTAAAAATAAGGACTTAGAATCTAGAGGTATATTCCGAATCGCCTTCTTCTAATGTGTTCTCTTCTATATAGTAACAACGTAACTACTGAACAAATCTTAAATCTCCTCCGTTAAAATGAAAGGCAAGGTTAATTGTAGTTGAACACTTAAAGGATCTGTATAGAAGTCATGCTGTAAAGACTGATGTTTTGCACCACCAGAAATAAAGTTATCACACAATGAAGTAAAAAAATTGAAATATTTGCTAAATATTATAACAGAAGACAAATTCTGTCACTTTTCAACCAATGCGGAGTATTTTCTGCGCTAGTTTTAATGATAACCTTCATGGTTTTTATACTTAACAAGGGAATATGGCTGCGTGAAATACAAAAAATATTTGTGAGTCTCCTGAGGTCCATAATTCGAATCTTCCTCCATTAATTTGCTCTTCAAGGATCGACGGCAAGCAGAAAAGTAGGGGGAGAGACCATTGAAAAACTTGACCATTATGCGGAGTAGTTTATACTTATTTTAAATGGGGACCTTTGTCATCGAAATATCTTTTCCTCCACTGTTCGTTTTCATATCGTATTTCAAAAGTGAGTTCTCAGTTTTCATTGGCCCTATACCTCCCTTGATTAATTAGTACAGTCAGTTTATAAACTGGATTATCTATGGATTAGGATGTTTCCTATGATACATGTTCACTTTCCGAGTGGCATCATTTTGAAGAAGATAATATCGGTATCAAAGGGTTTTAAAAGCATGTTGAAAAGCGGCTAGAGATTAATTGCAATAAGTACTGTAATCTGTGGACCTTTCCAAAACACACCGATGTTGTCTTGATGGTTTACAGTTATAAATGATCGATTCTGCAAAGGAAAATTGGTTGGTGTTATTTCTATTATTTGTTCAATGGACGAATCACGTCATTAAATTGATGAAGTAGCCTCCTTTCATATTTTCATCATAACTCCGTAACGGAAGTGAAGTTTGAGCCTTGCCGATTTATCCCTACCAGAGATATTATGGATGTTTACTCCTTCTTGGGTGCCACAAATGGATTCGGTTTTCTTCAATTGATAAGAAGGATTTTAAGGCACTGAATCGTACATTTTGTCTCAGAGAAACATCACAATAGGAAAAGATCATTCGCTCTGGACCTTAAAGCAACCTTTCCTTTATATATTCTACCACCAATTTTACGAATGACATCAAATAGCATCTCTCGACTTTCTTCGGTAAGGCAATTTTTTTTTCCTTTCTCCAATCTCTGACATCCTTGCCTTCGTGTCTGGTATTTTTCCGAAATATCTCGCAAGCGATAAGTTAAATTTTTACCTGTTCCCTCTTAGACACTTCTTATAACATTTGTGCCAGATTTGATCTTCAGTAAAATCCTTCATGCATTAATTTTCTTATTCAATTTTACTTTACGGACTTCCAATGTAGCCATTAAGGGCCATTAATCATGACCGAATAAGTATATCTTAACCATAACGTGATACATATTTGCTATCCATCCACTCCAATGCAAATCCAAGCGTTTCCTTTGAGTCTCTTACCTTATCTCCACCCTCTCGCTTAAAATTCACAAAAATGTCTTTCTATACACCCCCCCCCCCCCTTACAAGCCATTTCAAGGCATGATACGCCCTGCCCTGATCCTAATTGTATTTCCTTACTCATTTCAGGGTCTTGAATGATTCCAATTATATATTATGCTAAATTTCCGTAAGTTCTGGTCACTTTATTTATCATGAGCTTTTTGGAAATGTAAAGGGGTGGAAAACATGCCGGCTGTGATCGCGGTGCAACTCTTATCAGCGTAGTAATTCGTTATTGCGGCAGCTTCGAGTGTTTCGCTCTTCTTTCTCGATCGGTAGTGCCCCATGAATCGGTCCTGCCTCTTTTAATAGTCTTGTGGACGAAGTCGCCACCCACGATACGTCGAAATTCAAGTGTAATCATCCTACAAGATACATTCCCACAGGAGGACCCTGCATGAGGACCATAGGTTTCTTTTCATTGGTAGCTCAATGGTATTTTAGATTTAAAAAAATTCATATCAAGTCCGTACTATCCGCACCATTGGAGAGTACTTCTGTATATTTACCCTCCCTGCTGGTTCTTTGGGTCAGTGGTACGTTAAAATGAAGAGATACAGACACATACCTCTTCTCAGAGAACCAGCAGGAAGGGTAAATATATGCGGAAGAATTCTCCAATGATGCGTATATTACAGACTAAATGAATTTTTAAAAGCTGATGAGAGTCTTAACATTTTAAATAATTTTATTTCATGTTTCAAGACTAATATTTATGCCACTGATAATTCCCTAAACTGTAGTGTGTAACTTTTACTATGTTTTTTGTGTTGTGTTCTGTGTAGTTTATTACTGTGATGCGCTATTGGGGTCACCTGTTCGCATTAAATAAATTATTATTATTATTTCTACTACATATATATATATAAGTCCCTCGGCCTTCCTCCCAGTGTCTTCCCTTCCATTATATTCATCACAAATTCGTTTTGCCCAAGGGTGTGTCCTATCCACCTTATTCTTCCCTTTCTTTTCGTACTCCACATTGATTTATCTTGTTCGAAAAATTATGGGTGCAGATTGGAATGATAGGTCCACTTATATGGAAAACCTATAAATGTCAGAAGGATGAAAGAGGAAGGGTAGGGTCATATTATCCATGGGCCGTACGTTATCGCCCTAGCCTTTTAATGTATTATATATTCTGAGGTCGTGGCAAAGGGGGGAATGGGGAGGGATGGAGGGTAGGAGTGGAGGCTGGCAGGGAAGTAATTAATTCAGTCAGATAATCCCATGATAAAGCTTCGTTTAGTAATTCAGATTAAACCCTACAGTCCTTACCTTAATACTTTGAAAATACAATATGAGACCTGCAGAATAAAAAAATTAATCAAAATAAATAAAAAAGTAATACATTCCTTAAAAAATTGAAAGACTAAGCTCAAATAAACTCATAAGGAGAGCAAAAATTAGAAAGGACAGGTCACATCAGCTGCTTGGGGAGTATATATTTTTTTGGAAGAAACTGAACTGTAGTTAGTAGGAAGAAGAGCTGAGTTAGCCAAAGAGCAGTTAACGAGAAGGATAGAATTGTTGAGAGGAACCTTGGGGAAAGGGCTTATGTAAAAGTTCAGTGAAAGTCTTAATATGGAGCGTAGGCAGTATACTACGGCGCGGAAACTTGGCCATGGAGGAAAAATGGTGACCGTAAATTGGTGGCTCTTGAGATTTGGATGTCGAGAGAAAGATGGAGAGGTTGAAATGGACAAAAAATAAGGCACATGAAGAAGGTGAATTAACTTTGAAAGGAATTACGTTTGACTGAAAACTACTTCAACGAATAAGCAGTATCATCAGATGTGGATGGCATGATAGTGTGATGTATAGAAAGTTTTTCCGGTGAAATACGAATAAAGCAGGGGAAGTGAACTGAAAAAAGTAAGTGATTATGGGATAGTGAAGAGTGTGCTAGAAGGTAGAATGTTGGGAAATCGAGACAAAGGCAGGTATGAGTATTACAAATTCAGGCTTTTACTTAGTGGAAGGAACACATAATGAAAGAAGACGTAGCACTTTTCCACGAGTTATTATTTATTTAGAGGCAGGTATTTTGGATGGAATGAGGAGAGGAATAAATTATTCGGAGCATGAATCGTAGTTTATTTGACACCAAACGTAAATAGGCTAGCCAGAAATTGCAAGTCCTAGGAAGATTCCGACAACCTATTGTAGTGACTGATACAGCCCCTCATAAACCTTCCTTTGACTGGTAGAAAGGCCGTGAATGGATGAATGAATATGAATTCCCATACTGTGTTCTCTAATGAATGGGGTCATTAAAGGCTTACTGGAGTCTCTTGATGCGTGGGGGTCTTCTGCTTCCGAAACTCGAGGAAAGAAGATTAGAGCAGTCTCGAGGCTTCTCTCACGTAATGGGTGGAGAAAGATGAAGATGCTAAGTAGACCAAGTATCATTGCTGCCTCTATCGTGTATTCTCAGAATCGCTAATTTCAAAGTTGGGAAGAGCTCTGCGATCGCGCTGCTGAAGTTCGTCAATGCAACGTAATCTCTTTTTGGTTCTTAGAGGCAGTACTGGTAAATTCGAAATTAATGTCGCCGCTTATAGGCAGGGGTCGCCATCCTCACAAAAGATAGCGATTAAAATCAGTCGGAAAAGAACGGCGTCGCATGAATGATGGCCGGGAACTTAAATCTGCTCATATATCAGCCGAACAATGTTCCAAAATTTCTTTAAAAAATAAATACTTTTTTTACTTTCAATGTTTACCAGATACATATCAGGTATGGTATCAGAGTTATCTTTATGTGACATGCTTGGCCTTAATTGTAACGTATATTAGCCTGAATCCGAAAATCGCACGATGTCGCATCAATGGACGAGAGAGAACTAAGACGTAGTTTTTTGTATAAGATATGCCGAAGAAGCTTCCGGTGGCAGACCGAAAAGATGAGCTACTTTTGGCTTTCGACGTATCTTCCTCGTCACATCTTCCCGAACAAAGCGATAACCTCTTTCAATACTTCGTAACTTCGGACCAAACTCTTGTCGCAGCACAAAATTAATATATATATATATTAACTAATTAATAAGATTATTAATTTATATTAACTTTACCGGATGCATTTTACAGTGAGTTCGCACATAAAGTTAATACCACTTTTGGTTGCCAGGATGTGTAGTTATTTTCGCATTTTTGCTTGAAATTACGCCTAAACCATTACTGGCTCGCTGGCTCCGATCATAACACATATAACGTCACTGACAACAGCATTACGCCGGTGTATTAGAGCGCACCATAACGGCCCGAAAGTTTGTGGGTCCATTTAAGAGTCAGAAAATGTAAATTAAGAGTAATGATTTATACAGATCAGATTTGTAGGAGCAGATTAAAAAATGGATGATAATTTAAAAAATAGAAATATACTCTATTGTCGTCAACGATCCGAATTAGAGTTCTTTACGAACCAGACAGCTACATCATCAGCAGCATCAAGTCAGCACTAAAGAATCATAATAGAGTGATGATATTAGGATTTCAGTTTCTTGGCTTGTGAAAATACATAGCAATCATGTTCGTCAAAATGGTTTACATTATATTATCATTATTTTTTATACCTATTTTTTAATTAGACCTTGATCATTATCTTCCACTATCCTTTGAACACCAAGAACGACCAAGAACGATCTTTTAACCCCACATGGCATTTAGTTAAAAGAGAATTGCGTTTTCAAAAATTCAATTTCAAAAAGATTAGCGTTAAGATAAACCCCTCATTAAGATTATAAGGGGGCGTAAGGGTAATCTAACATTTTAATTGTTCGCACGATATATCTAATCATACATCCGTCTAATAAGTTTTTGTCATGAATTGATGACTGTAATGAATTGATACTTTTCCATAAAAAATAGAGACAAAATAAAAATATTTTATTATCATAATCTCATTTGTTTACATAATATTGCAGTGAATTAATGAATATCGTAATCCAGAACAACCATATTGTTACGGGGAAATTGTAACATAAAAATTATATTTTCTTCCAAAAAAATTTTCAACTCTTTGTTACGGAGTAATGTTGGCCAGGATAGATATTAATCCTACTTAGAGATAGAATGTTGAAAATAGGATAGATATCATTACCATTACATTAAAAATTAGTATTAATTAATTACATTTCTTCAATTGTGTGCTGGTCTTAGAGAAAGATACCTGGTAATGATGTAGAGTCAATTTATTTTCTTTAACAGAATCCCTTAATTTGGCCGGTTTCTTTTAAAAGATGCAACAGATTGCGAGAATTGAGAAGTGGTTTTGGAATAATAGTCCCAATACAGTGAATTGGACGATTCAATATGGGGTTTGTTATATTTTTGGCAACCTTGATCACCTTTCAGAAGATAATCAGAAATCAACCACGGTTTTCTATCGAATTTTCATCTGTGAACAGAGGTTTAGTATTCAATGATAAAGTCAAAAGTATAATACGTGTATATATACCGTTAATTAGATGGAGTTTCACCCTTAACAGAGGGATATTATATTTTTGTCATTTTATCAGCTTTATTTGTTGTTGTTTTATAGGAATTTCATGATATTTTCTCATACTGAGAACTCAATGGAATCACAGGAATTAACTTTGAAAGAAATTAAGTTTGACTGAAAACTACTTCACGAATAACTGAGTGTCATTAGATGTTAAGACCATTTTCTTCAGTATGATTTATTTAGTGTAGAGTGCAAGATCGTAGTAACTGGACTCCTTTATCATCAAGGTGTTCTTTCTATTCACCAGAAAACGTAAATTGTTACATAAACATCGTCGATTTGATTTCCATCGCGAAGCAAAACAATCTGCGGAAATCATAAAGTTCTTCCTTTCGTAGTGTTGGCACATATTTGGTCACAACGCTAAACAATTTTGTCTTGATTGTTTCGTTGACTTAATAATGTTCATCTGGGACAGTATTTATTCCTATTTCGATTTTAACTCTGAGTGGTCGGCATGCATATTTTTTCATAAGGATTCCATCAACCTTTCTTGAATATGGCAATACCATTGGCCAGTGATGCAGGTTCGATTATATCCAAGAGTGCTCTTTTTTTAATGATCCTTAGTTGAGGCTCATCTATATATAACATCCAACTTGCATTTCAATCACATCATCACGTGTTGGATGAAATGATTTCCACGCTGTCTCCACCCACGATGTCTCAAGACTTACCTAACGGCATGCTTATTTTCTTTCCGTGTGACACACGCATTTAAGAAAACACTGACTTGAATGACGGAACATGGAAATCCATGGCGGGATCCTTTGATATTTGTCCATCGTCGAGGTAACGAGGAGAAGGCTTAATGACGTAGTGGACGACACTTCGTTGAAATCTCCTTTGCGAAAAAGTAAGCAGATAGGACTCAAATAAAACTTAGCTTCCACTGAAATAATTTCATTAATAAAATTATTTTATAAAAATCATACCTACTTTTGAGAAGAAGGCTTCTTATGTTTCAACGGTTCTAACCTACGATTCTTTTCTACCCCGTTCTTCGTAAGTTTCTCCTTCGTAGTTTTGCGTAGCACCATGACCTGTCGGTCCGTGACGTCCGCCTCCAGCAGACGTGGACAGACGATTTCAAGAAGACGTCACGGAATTCGCTCCGTAGTCACGGGCGCGATGGAGGGGGGGGGATTCACCGAGGACGGAGCCCGGGGACGTATCGGCTGGGTGGGAAAGCGATAGGGGGGGGAGACGAAATGAAAGGAAGGGTGCTCGCTTGCCACCGTCGAAAACGTAAAAAAAAAGTCCGCACACGGGGAAACGGCGTGGCATGGCTTAGGGACGGCGACAGTTTTTCTTCCAACTCCAGCCGGATTAGATTTCGTAATCATCACATAACTTCCCTCATTTAATGACGTTTCTGAGAAAGTTTCACTTGCAAGGCAAACGAGGCCGAAATGAGGTCAGCCGATCCTTGAACTGATTACAGTTCCTTCGACTAAAGCCCCGAGGCGATTCAAAATAGAAAATCTTGAAAGTATTAGTGGAAAGGATATATGTATAGGCGAAGTAGGACTGCATATCAATGGGAAGTGGCGCTCGACGAAGTCTCTCTCTCTCTCTCTTTTTCCCTGAAAGAGGCGACCCGGTGGTCAGAGAGGGGGAGGGGAGGTGTGGAGGCGTGGGGGAGCGGAGGGGGGGGGGGGAGGGGGTGCGGCTACGTCACCCACTCCCCCTTGAAGTTCTTACTTCGCTGAAGCGAATCATTGAAGCAGCGCCCCTTCACGATACGGGTGGGAGGAGTGGGTTGAAGGCGCCCCCAACCGATGCCAGAACACGCCGCGTTCCCTGGTGACCAGGGCGGATTCACGGCCTCATTCCCTGAATCCCTGGGGACTGCAGGTAGGAGGGTGGGGATAGGGGGGGGCCTTCCCCCCGTTGGCCGGACGCGTCTCCACCCCCCTCCCGGGCGAGGGACATCCCACACTCGTCCGTTTGTCGACGACTTCATTCCTCTGGGCATAAGTATATATCACGAAATCATTTTTGGAAACAGTTTCCTTGACTAGAAATCAATACAAGAGAGTAATGCTTTAAAGGAAAATATATATCGGCTTTTATCGTTCCCTATAAAATTTAAAATTTATTTCTTTCGTTTGAGATAAAATACTATCCTCCCCTTTCACATCTAAGTCCATTAATTCATGATGCATTAGTCACAATGATCGGAACGCCTCAAGAAAGAATCCTGTGACCACTGACGCATTTCCGAATGTACGAGCAATATTAAAGAAAACCAATCGGAAAGGAAGAGAACTCGGTATGATATAACGAAGTTCCATAGAGGAGATTCGTGGGATTGTTGATAGGATATTGACAGTAAAAAACTAATTTTAATTTCTTTTAATATGAAAAATGATGTAGAAGAGTGATGTCAGATTTTATCATCAATTTATCATTTCCCTGAATGTTATTTCTTTCGATTAACAGATTACAAGATCATTTCCCCGTGGTTTCGCAACTTGGATAATCCCACTCCTTGGATTCGTAAGAATCCAACTTTCGCCTCCGATCGAGGGCGACTGGCATTCCGACAGCCGATCCCAGACAGGCAAAAACCATTTGGGACCCGAATTTTAACCGTTCCCACGTGAAGACGACGAAATGAAAAAATTGCTTCGTTTCTAGTATATATTTTCGTGGAATGAATTCCGAACAGTAAATCTCTATCTTGCGGAAGATAAGCTATACAAATATTTCTTCCTTGAATAATTAATCCAGGTTTTCCTTCGTGAGTTAGTCGATCAATATTTTCGTTTTTACTTAATATCTCATTTTAGAGGATCCTCGTTACCTATAATTGGAATTTTCGAAAATCACTCAAAGGTTTATAAAGTGGTAAAGGAGTGAACTCCATAATTCCACTTATAGACATTACCTCTGAAGACGAATATTTTACGTATTCCACGATCTAATTTACAGTGAAATTGGTCAATTTCTGTATTTTTTTCTACTTATTGTTGAATTAAATTGAAGGATATTCTACCCGTTAAGGGATATATTTGATGATTCTACACTTTAACTTAATTCCTCTTAAACCCCTATTCTCTTCCTCCCCCTTCTTCGCTACCCAACATTCTTCCCCCAATTACGACCTTCAACAACCCATCGGCACTTGGGTACCCCTTCCATCCATCCACCTTTCCTGCCATCTTTGGATTTCACGTAGCAATCGCCTCTCCTCCCCTTACACCATTCTCACCACTTCTTCATTAGTTTTCTTATCCGTCCACCTCACCTTCTCCATCCATCGCAAACCCATATTTCAAATATTCCTCCAACCTATGCTCACCATCTTTTCTCATGGACCATGTTTCGGATCTATATGATCATCATCATCAGTACTTCAATTCGAAGATTGGTTGACTGCAGCCCTCCATCCTTTCCTATCTTGTGCTAGCTCTCTTACTCCTTGGTAGGTCTTACTTCTAACGT
>WURS02057108.1:0-10787 GCA_011762765.2 Rhinocypha anisoptera | reverse complement strand
CGTCCACCATCCCTCCCTAACTTCCACCCCTTTCCACCATCCAATCCCCACACCCCTTTCCCAAGACCCCCGTCTTACCTATAGATGGCTCTGCATCTGTTTGACACTTCTGTCCTTATACCCCGGACAATGTTTACCTCTTTTCCTTCCTAGTGTCCTTGCGCCAGTTCAAAATGTAGTACTCCTTCCTGACGATCCTTGTTTCTTACTGTTCCACGTCCATCACGTGGGAATGATGTTTGTCACCGTTGTGGACAAAGGCTTATGCCTTAGATCATAATTATCAATAAATATTCACATAATAATCAGTACTTTTGGGAGGGAATAAGTACTGTCACTGTGCTTGTTACATAGTTAAGTAAGAAATTGGGAAGGAGGGCAATACATAAAAATCAGATGAAATATTTCTCAGTGGTAGAATAAATGCAATAAACCATGAACTATTGCAACAGCCCCATATTTAAATGATGGCAAGTAGTCGTATGAGGGATCAAGTGGCATATGGGGAAGATGTAGAAATGTATCTTTTCAACAAAGGCAAATATTATAGAATGTTTTGGCAAGAAACGTCCGATTGAAATTGTGTATGAGGTTTTAATGGCAGGGGAATATGATGCATTCAATTTTTTGGGTGATAGGTGAACGATAATAAGTAAAAATTTAATGTATATTCCACAAAATAGTTTAGCTGTAAATTGTATATTTCAGCCATTTCAAGACATCAACAGATAAAAGCGAATTCCCTAGCTTCAGTCGTGGTATAGTGGGATGGAAATGCAAGGCGATGAATGAGAATGATACGGCATTTTTCGGCTAGTTAAAATATTATAACGTTGACCCGGCCTGTATCATCTTCAGTCTGTTACTGAAGATGATACATGTTATAGATTTACCATACCTGCGACTCACTATATCCTACTGCTACACGTAACGCAGATAAGTAGACGCGCTGGAATAATTGGAAATTGTCCAACGTGTGAAAAAAACACCTCCCTGGTCATTAAGATGAAATTCAGCTCCATTCTATTTTCCATTAAATTCCCTTAGTCCCTGTCAATTGTTTGATACACTCATCCCTTTCTCCACCCCCCTTTTGTGAAACTGTCATCTCCTCGGTGCCAGGCCCCATACGAAGTCACACGAGGTTTGGGGTAGGTATCGTCCCACCCACAATAGTGTCCTCAACCAGCAACAATGCTCTCCTCCTTTCACCCCCATTCCTCTCTTCATCAGGGACTTACTTCCCCTAGGATCTAGGGATCACGACAAAATCTAACGCGTGTGCCCTGCGTCGGAACATCTACCACGAGACGCCAGAGACTTTGTAATTTGTAAAACGTGCCTAAGCAGTAGCCGAAAATTATTCACTCTTATTGACCAGGCCCCCTTCACCCAACCCCAGCATAAACATTTTCCTCATGTCCCCTCACCTCGCCCTACTTCCTTTCTCCGCCGATGTCGGTGCTTATTCTGTACACATATTGAGACATCAAATGCCAGTCGGTAATAAAATAATTTTTACCAGTTGCAAAGTGCCATACCTTTGTTATTAATGACTAGGTACAAAATTGTCAACAAATTAAATTCATCTCGTACTTGAAGTTTATTCAATTTAGCTGAAATGCCCACCGTACACTAGTATATGAATAAATAGTGGGATTTTGAAATACATTTTGTACTTATACAGTGGATTCCTTCAAGCATTTTGATCGAGACATCGTAAGTCACTGTATATAGTGAGTTAAAGAAATTACCATACAAAAAATTGAATGATTTCTGCAGTTGAAAATGTTTAGTGATCACCAATACGTAGTTCAAACGACATGTAAGAAGCAGGTATACCTCTATATTTCTAAAGGGCACAGTGATACTGCATTGGGACTACAGTATAGTAAGAAACTTCTAATGAAATAATGGAAATATTAAAGTTTCGCGGAAATCGACACAGATTCATAGTATATTAAGGAAAAAAATGACTATTACATTTGCAAGTTAATGAATAAGTAGTGATGCCATAAGAGGATTTAAGAAGGATTAGCACACGTCTACCTTGCAAACCGCCCCAAAGGCTTATGGCAGAGGGTGAGTAAGCCATCACAAGGCATGCATTCCCGCATGCAAATATTAAATATAATACACATGGAGAGAAACTACTTATATTTTAAAACTTTCAATGACAAATGAAAATACATGTCACGCGGGAACAAAATCAATTAATGTTTAATTTAAAAAACATTCCGGATAATATACACACATATATAAATAATTATCGTAACTACCATCTTCGAACTTGTGGTCATATTTACTAATGGTCTCTACTTGTTCATGAAAAAAACTTATGTGTTCGACATGTGTATTTATCAGTTCGACAGTACGTTTTTAAGTACGTTGATCTACCGTAGTATGTCGGGGATTGTAATATATGTTTTGACTTATTCGCTGAAGTGATCTTCCTGAAATATGCATAATAAATTTAACCTGTACTTCAACCTATGCTCAACGAGGGGTTCCCAACCTAATTTCTCCAATAAGTTTGTTACACTGTTAGGCTCTTACACTGTTGGTCGTAACTACCTTTCACAAATCTAGCTACTCCAACTCCAAAACAATGATATACATTTGCAAGTTTATGAATGAGTAGCAATGCCATAAAAGGATTTGAGAATAATGATTATCAAACGACGTAGTTAAAACGTTTATAGTTGTATTTATTATTATTAGAATATCTGAAAAGCTATTTCAGGTAATTTACCACCCTCTATTAACTAAGAAAAACGTAATCAGATGAAGCAGTCAGTCTCAGGAGGAAATATAAATTCACTTTGATCATGTGTCAGCGGGCATGTTCCCCAACATGTTCACCCATGTACCAGAACACTAAGGGGTGTCAAAGAGATAAGTACTTTGGGTAAGGACAAGTATTATTAGTTATGACACAAACTAAAGAGACGACGATAGAGTCTGTCAGGTCCAACGTTTTAACGAAGGTAGATTACACAATGAGAGGAGCAACATAAAAACCACGGTAAAGCCTCTGATGACGAGGGAGCTGAAACAATATGTAAATTTCCCTGTAGTAAGTCAGTCTCTCGTAATTGCAATTTGATTAATTGATTCTTTGCACATCGCTATGATTGTTTTCAAGACCGTGGGATGTTTGTTATAAAATAATATGCAGCAAAGCGGTGGACAAAACACTTTTTCGTGTTTTAAATCATTTTTTTCTTATCCTCATAACGTATTTAATTCTGTAAGAAGACTTTAATTCGTCAAAGGATCAACAATTCTGTTCGTTTTTACGGCGGGATGGTTCAATGAAAGGCGGATTCAACGCAAGTAATTGTTATTAGCTCTTGTTTTTGAGGAAAATTCACCCGACAAGTACAAGGCGCAGTCGCCTTATAATAATGGCTCTTAAGTTAAAGCAGCATGAAGGATATTTTATTTACAAAATATTTCGATTACCAAAATATTATGGTGTTTACGCGGACCAATGTTTTTTTTCATATTTTTTTGTTGGGGAATTTTTTTCGACGAGGGTCATTTTCGTATCTGAATAAACGAACAGCAGCCACCAACATGGAGTGGTGATGGGTAGGTTTTTAGATAATGGAGGAGAATGGATTATTTTATTGGGTGTCGCAGTCGAAGGTCAGAAGGTTGGAGGAGCGAGACTTACGGGCAAGAATGGGGTGGGGGCAATCCCCTTTTCACCCACTATCACCCCGAGGGAGATCCCATCCGGTCTCCCTCCCCTGTTTACCTTCAATTAGGTACGTATCTCACGAATTCTAGTCCTATCACCGGTAGTTTCTCACTCTCGAGTTTCCTAACTTTGTAAAATACAGAAAGAATGTAAACTCATTGGAAAAAATATACTGCCAGGATAGGCAGCATTCAGTTTGTAATGAATTTCTGGTTCCATTACGAATCAGGGTTGCTTATTTCCATTCAATGCGATGTGGAGAATCGCATCATGTAAATGCAGCTACTAAACTACAAGAAGTGGACTTCGAATCTTGGATGACGTGTGGAAATCTCATAGATTAATTATATTTGCAGTTTTTTCACGGCCTCGGCAGTTTCCCGCATACATCGCGCAATGCGATACTGATTCTGTCCATTGGGATAAGGGATGTACTATACTTTTCTTGACCATTCTGTCTTATTCGCGATGGCATCCACCAAGCTTCTTTAATTCATTTCGGTAGACCATCTAGATCAAATCTTACCTTCCTATCGTTCTCCATGTGCTTCACACGCTGTTTCATCGATACATATTTTAAGGGAATCGTGGTGTTTTTCTCTTGTATTTACTCGATTCCTACGTAAATGTTTCTGGTGATTCTCAGCTTAATTATCCTCATATCCGCCAGCATCTATTTAGAGAATTAACGATTTATGTCCCATCTATATTTTTCACTTTAAATGTTAAGAACCCTGATTCGTAATCCCTCGTTTAAAGGAAAATAAGTAGCCCTGACACCGAGAAGAACAAAAGACCAGTAACTGACCAGTAACACTAAATTTTCACCTTAAATTTCCAGAGCTCTTTTTTTGTTGTTTTTTAAACTCGTTACCTCCAATAAAAGCAGTTACATCGCCCTTAATCGATTCAACACTCAACAATGAAACTATAAAATCGGCAGCACATTATTGTCTGTGCGTCTGTTTTCTTAATAGTTGCAAATCTTATTATAAATTTGGACATTATTGTAGAGGTAATTTATATTATTTTATGTTGACCAAGTAAATAAAACTTTAGGGTGTTTCCTGATTTTTGACTATCGTAGGAAAGAAGGGGGCGGACGAGAAGAGGGCGATGATTCCTTATTTATTCGGCCCACTCACATGTCGACACGGGTGGCGTGCGCGGGGACCGTTCTATAGTCGGGAGAATTAAGCGACTAGAAATTTTCCTCCGCGTCAAACGTATCTCCCCCTTATACCAGGTGATTTCTGCGTTATTGCTGAGTGTTACGTAATGGATTGTAATGGGGATATCAAACGACGGAGGACGCACATACAGAAATGCTTCGAGTCTGCCGTAGTGTTCCAAAAGTTACGAGGAAAGTAAGGAGAGAGTCTCTATCGATGCTCGAGCCAAGTATTCAACGTGGTCTTATTTTTAAGGGAACCACAGCTAGTCTCATGTTACTTTTTACGTGAATCGGTCGGCGAATATCTTAGTATCGTTATATAGTGAACGATTTTAACTTCATTCGACGTTATACTTAGAACATATGGAAATATTCAGTTCATCAAATGGCGAATAATTGAACAGTGGGTCCTCATCAAGCTGACGGCGCTCTTTCCTGGAGGGGTCCTTGCCACGTCGTCATTCCTCCAGCACAGAAAAGATTCACCTGAAGAATTGGGTGACGTGTCATTTACTATGAAGATACCCAGAGCATCCTGTAATCTCACTTGAATTTCAAACGTCATGAGAATCCATTTCCAGGGAGTGTTAATTTCAAGGCATGAAATCGGTGACCTCGGTGATCTTTCTACTGACACCAAATGTTTCCGCCACTGTAAGTACCATGTCCTTTTCCCAGAAGACTTTTTATTATTCAGTCTCGGAGAAAATTCCGGTGGGTTATGTCACTATCTCGTCTTGAATGAAATTATCGTTTTTTCCATTAAAAGTTTCGAAGTGGAATAATCCGGTTCTCATAGGCTGTAGGTCTCAACATGTGGCTAGTGAACACTGTGATAATTATTTTGTAAAAATAAGTCCTGTCTTGTTTTAAAAAACAATGTTTATATATAATTAACAAGGCGTCATAACAGTTCCAATTGGTATTTCGGTCCCCAGTAAATATACGAACGCTCAAATGAATATTCCCTCTGAATCGTTTTCCAATCCTGAATTGGACAGTATCAAATCAATCATTTCCTGAAATCTCTGTTAAAATGCCTTACTTTTTCGGTTGCAGGGTTAGTGGGATCTAATGATGAAGGGAATTGAGATAAAAATTTGTTCAAGTTCGCTGTTAGTCCCGAAGTTGAGCTCATTGGAGAGGAAAGGGGCTGCGTGTACTCGAACACACGATCGAGGTCAAGGTGAGATCACTCGTATGGGATCACGGTTGAAAAGCAGTTAAGCGACCGCCTTCCGTTCACTATCTCGCTTTTCATTGAAGTGGATAGGTTTCTGAATTATGAAGTGTCAACGTGCTGAGGAAAAGTGAACGGGGATGACGCAATCTAACTTATATAAACCATAGAATTCTACAGTTGTACATAATGGTGAAAAATTAACTCTCGTGTCTTCGATTCATTTCAGACCAGGCTGCAAGAGCACCTTCAGGGGAGACCCCTTGCTCAGGCTCGTGTGCTCAGTTGAGTGCGACGTGGAATGTTACTAAAAGTGCCATTTGCAGTGAAAATAACCAGTGTAATATGTGCGAGATTCAATTGCGACCGGAGTACATTTCCGGTGCGCCTTAATTTCAAGGCACGAGTGATGTGTCGACTTCTCTCCGCGTGTCGTGTGAAGTGATATACACAACCGAAGACGTTGGCGTGTAGGAGCACCAGTGATTTTATTCGGGGGACATCCGCTGTAAGTGCCATGAGTTTGCCTTTTCTCGTAGCACATTTCTTAGTTTCAATCTTGGCAAAAACCTCTAGGCCTCCACGCCGAATTCTCCCTGCCAATGGCCTCTCGTACTACCAATGTACTTGACCGTAAAGGAGGTATGAGGTGGCACTCGTCATTTAAACGATTAAATAGCAAATGGGGGTACACCATACAATTCCCTCGGCTTAAAAAATGTAAGCAAATTTGTAACGAAGAATTATTTTCGTAAACTTTCAGTGACCGTTTCGAACTGTCTTCACGTGTCTGGTGATAACTGGAGTTTCCGAAACTGGCTAATTATTTCGTGGAAATAATTAACCATGATTTTTTTATTTAAATGATCTTTTATACCTCGCACTGTCATATCATTCTCAATACTTAATCACGAAGTCAACACTTTTACTGTAATATTTCTGCTAAGAATGAAAGGTCATCAAAAACAACCAACATGTGTTAATTTTAATAATGACATTATTGATGAAACTCCACCCTAAACAAAGAATAGTCTACGATTGATTGAAGAAATCCTTCAGTAGAAATACGTCTTGCTTGTGGTGCAAAATTCCTAGTCATGAATCAGGGGAAATGAGAAACACAGTTCGTTCATACATTCAATGAGACTTCACTGACCTTTGGCTTCATCATTCGATGTCCTTCGTCGGATGACCAAAAAAACTCTTCTTGGCAAGGAGGAGGGGAGGATTAGGGATACCCTTTCAATACACAAGGGCATGGGGTAGTCAACACAATATCACGACACAGAATAAAACATCGTAGGTTTTCCTTTTATTTGTGATTTCTTCCTTTTTGCATATATGGCAAAATATGTCAATTTAATCGTTCATTGGCAGGGAGAGGATTTAATGGAAAATTTAAAGAACATAATAATTCATCATCTAGTATTATTTTGTACGAAACTAATTCCCAATACATTTCAGTGCTTGTCATTAAGGAGCCCAAGGAAAATCGAATTGTATACATTCATAAAACGATTCCCTTGAAATAAAAGACTTCGCGGATCAAAATGAAAGCTTCGTTAAAATTACAGTTGAGTTTGAGGAGAATAAATTGAGAAAAGCGTCAAAATAATTTTCTTAGGGGAATAGGCTTACATGCCTCAATACGTTGTCGTACTGCAGTGATACAATTTTAGCGAAACCAAGTTTCTTCGCAATTGTAGCTACCATGTGTTTCTCTTTTCTCATAAGAATTTTGATTGTGACGTGATGACGATGTTTTTCTTACAAGAATTGAGCCATTAGTTATGTCGATCCACTGTAAACCCTCCCATATTTAAAAAATATGTATAATTAAATTTATATTTTGTTTCAATGGAAGCGAATGTATTGTATTGGACAACGCGCTCAGGAACAGACTAGGAATAACGACTCACACCTCATAAATTCAATCGCGATGACTTATTCGTGAAGCTCCACTCCATTTAACAAACACACAAAATAGTATATTGAGATATTATTTCATATATGATATCTTTATTGTTTCGGGTGCGTAATTTCCTGTTGTTACTCCGTTACAATGAGAAACACTGCTTGTTCATGCACTCTCTCCTCTCAACTTCACTTAGCTTTGGTTTAACCATGTTGTCTCCTTCTCAGGTATCCTGAAGACAGTCTCAGCTGCGTAGTATGGATAGGTATAAAATACAATGGGATGGGTTCATACAATAAGAAACCCAAGATAATAGACAAAACACCATAGATTTCTTTTTAAAATAGTATTTATGATTTCTTCTTTATTCGCCGGCAGCGCAGTTATCACACACTCACATGCATCGTTAACCGGACGTCATGAGGCCTTTGAATCCTTCATTATTTAGTGGAGATGAGTTAATCGACAACGATAATGCGTAATAAATGTCGGTATTTTTCATTTATTTGTGGCTACACACATACACTCTCTCTCTCTCTCTGAAATGTACTCTTGTTTTCGTTTGCAATCGATCCTTGGGATGTGTAAAATGTGATAGTGTAATTAAGCCGACTAAATGTCCTGCTTCTTGTAAAATAACACAAGTAAAATACGGGTGGAACTTACTAATAACAATTGATACCTTATGGTTTTAGGCAATTCCAATTGTGAGAATATCTCAGAAACTTCCGTTGGAATTAATTATTACTAATCAGAATTATTTTTATTTATTATCAGTCATCACAATTATCTTAACCGTTTAGAGATAGTAATAGTATAGAATTGTTGGAAATGAAACCTCAATCTTCGGTTGACAAAATTACATTTTCTTTTAACTTTTATGCTAGCTATAAATATTTCGAAATTGATCATTCCGCGTTTTCAAGAGGCTAGCTCTGAAAAGTCTTGTTTTGAACAGGGAGATTACATAAATTCTGTCTATAAAAAGAGGCGAACGCTGCAACATGCAGCCCCGTACTCATGAGAAATGAAATTAATCCCCATAATCAAGGGATTCCAAGGCCTCAAGACTCCATCACGCTGGCTGGGGTAATCACTTTCTTTTATTTATTCTTTGGTGAGTCCTTCATAGAGGAAATAATTTCAGATATCGGAAATGATATCCGTTCACTTATCTCAGTTATGCACACACCCTATGCAAAATTAACATTAACAGGAAAATCAGGGGATGCATACGCCGTGTTATAATTAAGGTGTGCACACAGCTGGTGACAAAACCGGCAATGAAATTGTGAAGTATTGAAATCGAATTACAAATTACGTAAACATTCCTGAATATCAGTGAGTGTACTCTTTGATGTAACTATGAATCAATGTTTGAGATGTGTTAATTAAAGCTCAATAAATATTGTAGTCTATAATAATACCTCGGATTTCCGCGGGGGATTAAACAAACATTATATTCAAAGACGAGATCAAATATATATATATGCTTTGGTTTGATTTTCCGAATGTACACTCTGATTCTCTTACTTCCCATGTCGCCATCCGTGAATCTTCACCATTAACGTACCTTGTAATTTGGACCATTAGTCCAAATTACAAGGACATACAATCACAAGTTCTTCTGTGGCCCGAGTTATGCGTTGATGAACAAAAATGTAAAAAATGAATTTCACTGAAGCACTTTGAGGTGCACTTACGGGAATCGCTGCGCACTTACTGAAGTTATAACAATTAATGAGCCACAACTTTCGTATTGACACTAGTAAAAGTAACTTTATAACATAACGTACCTTCCGCCAGTTCTTTTGCATGCACTCCTCCGCCGGTGGCCAAACAGGTGTTGCTCTGCCGAGGTATTCGCCATAGGGAGAAAATTTACGTCGAAGAAGCACGATTCCGTTTTTCCTCCTTCGGATTCAAATACTCGAGGTTGACTGATGAAATTTGTAGGTAAGACCTTTCAAAGGTATGTCCTCACGACCTAGTATCAAATGTGTGGCAACCGTGTTATGAAGATATATGCTAAGAGTTAGTCGCATCGAGGAACGAGTTGGATATTTAAAACAAAATTGAATATTTCTTCTTACCTTTCGACGAAGTTGACCCTCACTGCGGCATACCGTCCGCTGATCACCTCCGTGAGAAGCGTTTCGGAGCTCTTTTTCCTCCGGGGAAGGACACGACGTCCACTCATTGCGACGTCCACACATCAAATGAGAGGATGTCAGTTATTAATATATGATTGGCCAGTCAAATTTCAAATTCTGTTTTACCATTGGCTGATAGTACAAATTTGAATCACTAAGATATGATTGGCTTGTCAAATGTCGAATTTTGCTTCCCCATTGGCTGATAGTATAACGAGCTCTATTTGTGATGGCAGAAAGTTATACTTTACGAATTTTTTTTCTTTATTTCAAGCTTGAGGCGCCATCACTGCTAAGTGCTTAAGTGTAATGTCGTCGACTTGTGACGTCATACACGGGGCGTTCTCGGAAACTTAGTGTAGGATGTAATATTTTAAATGCAGTTGATATATCTGAAGGCAATATAACTACTAAATATCGATTTTTCCATTTTTTTACCACACACACGATAAACAGCGTGATGAATGGAACGCTAGAGCTAACGTAATATTATAATTAAAAATGTTACAAAGTTTGTTTTTGCGTTTAATTGGCATTTGAATGCTATGAAATGCATGGCCGTTCTTAAAGCAACTCCATAACTCCATTTCAAATGTCTCACAAATATTTTCTGGCTCACATCCACGCAACCCCCCCCCCCCCCCCCCCCCCCCACCCCC
>WURS02057097.1:0-10787 GCA_011762765.2 Rhinocypha anisoptera | reverse complement strand
CGACCCGGGTTTCACCACAGCGTGGCACCACCCGGGTCGTGAGTTTAAGAATAAAATTTGTTAAATTGCAGTGAATTTTTAATTTTTTAAAATTCAAGATGAAAGAATTTCACAGAGTTAATCCTGAAACTATCGGGGTCATGCAAGATAATTAAAAAGTATATACACTACCTATCCGGGCTTTCATCTTCATGCTAGTGATAATATTTAACTTGATCTCTAATATTAGGAAACAGTCTAATATTGTTCAACTGTCTATCTTCCTGATTTAAAAATACATGTCATGAGGGAACAATTAACATTTAATTTAACAAAAAACAAGAAAGATAAATAACAATATATACACTACATATCCTAACTATTATGTCCGAGCTTCAGATCAAATTTATTTTTGTCTATAATTGCACGAGTAAAAAATATTTTTTTTTAATCTCTCCGTTCTAGTTTTCTCCCTGATTTTACGTAGGTGATTGATACCATAGTATTACGGGGCTTGCAATATGTCTTTAACTTCTTCGCTGAAGTGAACGTCTTGAAATCTGTATAATAAATTTTTCCTGTACTTTACCCTCAGAGCTCTAAACAGAAAGTGCTTCCCAACCTAATTTCTCCAATTAACTCGTTACATTGGTACGTTAGCCGTGATAGCCTTTTACAAATCTTGCTGCTATAGGTTGTACTGAATCTAACTCCAAAACCAATTTTGCCTCACAAGGTCCCATCCATTCGAGCCACACTCGATATGAGGCCTTTATATTGCGATAGTGTGCGAATGTCAACTGAAAATCCACAATATTCTAATACCTTCACCTAAAACGCCATGTCTTTATCCTGGTTACGTTCATTGCCTTTTAATCGCTGACATAGGAAACCAATGTCAGTAATGAGCTTCCTTGACTTAGTGTTTGATTTTTTCTAGCTTATTTTCTTCACTTTTACAACTTTTGATAACTATCTGCCTCTGATTCAAAAATACATAGTCCAAATATTTTTTATTTAGCTGAATTTAATTCCTATTTACTTTTATATACTCACCATTGTAGCAAAAATTTACGTCATAATATATTGAATATTTTTTGTAATAATTCTTCTGGAAGGAGATGAGTCAAGGATACATCATCATGCTCTCATAATTCTTTTTAATCGATTTTTTCCTTTCAACCGCGCATTTTTTTCCTCTATCTTTATCTAAAAATATCTCCTAGGTGGCTTTTTACGCTTACCATCTGCCGCTTTCATTGTTGTTTCGCCTTTTCCTATTTGGAAAGAGATTACTATTCCACTTAAATCCATTGGCATGAATTTATTTAGTTTTTTGTTTCATTATATTTACATTTCAGATTATAGAGCTCAGTTATATATCTTTCTCAGCGTTCCCTCATTGATCATCTGTACTTTCTATGATCTTAAATTCTTCAATGTAGCTCCAAGTTCAATATTCTTGGAGCTTCCTTTTTCGGCGTCATTAAAAACGTCTCCATTTCATCCGGTTTTCTGTTGTGCATTTTCCTCTAGCGTAACAATTATCCAAATATTCTTTTAATCTAATTGCCATATTTCAATGTCCAATAGGTTTGAAGATAGTAAAATTGAATAAAGCTTTGCGATCCAAAAAAGGAATAATTATTGTTGAACTAGTTGCGCTATACAGTATCATATTCGGGACCATTGCGTTTAATAATAAATATATCTCTTATTTGGATCGCTAACCTTTTATTCCGTTTTCGTATCGCCATAACAAATTTCCACGAGTCACGGCCTCAAATACCGTTCAAAAAGATTTTTTCTATGGGCATCTCGACGTTGCACAACGACGATCATTAAGTTGGCTTCTCACCTCTCTGCATAGCTGGCTCAAAATTCCCTTTTACAGAGTTTTGTTGCGTGGGAATAAAATTGAGCCTTCCTTGCATTATGGCAGGGGTGTCCAAACTACGGCCCGCGGGCCAGATGCGGTCCGCGAGACCCTCTCATCCGGACCTTTTTATCTAGGGGGAAACAAATTACGGAAATTTACGTGCATTCTGCCAAGATCAACCGCAGCTTACGTGGACGTTACGTTTTTTACCGAATTAAAATATAGGCGCGAAGTATAGTGCGTTATGTTTTCCAACCGATCACTACATTTCAAAACCTTATTCGCTGCTTACTTTTTTTACTTTAGTTTAGTCAATGAGATTATATAACGCCATCTAGTGGCAAAGTATTTAAATAGTTTGCTGTTTGTCCAAGACTTGATTATTTCGATCGCAGTTTACCAGTTGCGGTTGACTGCTGCTATAAGGTGTTGGTGTCAGTTAGCGTCTAATTGCGAAATATATTGCACTCTATTTTAAGTGACAATTTCCTTCGCGTAATTACTTACCAGTGTGTATAAAGTATTGGGAATTTCGGTAGTTAATAAGAATTTTCTGAAGAGGAAACATTAAAAGCAACAATCTCTCTACCATAAGTGGTTATATTTGCAATCTATATGCAGGTAAGTCTAACTTAAGAAAAAATAAGAATTTTTAAAAATTGTTACGGGTCATTTGCAGCTATAATTACGATTCGATTTACGAATAAAAAGTTCGCATAATCAGTTTTGTTGAGCGATATTGTGTGCAAAATACTTTCAGTTTCACTATTTATTCATGTTGAAGTCACTTTATTTTAGAGCACAAAGATGGCTGAGAATATTAATAGACGATGAGTGTTGGCAATTTCAGGAAGAACGGAGTTTGAAATAGTTCTTCATCAAATCCGGTGAGAAAGCATTGTGTGTGATTTGCAACGAAACTGTGGATGTGATGAAAGAATAAGACAACCTGCGCCGTCGCAATCATCGAAGCAAACATCAGCATGAAACATGCACGGTTGAAGAAGGGTAAAGTCAGTGTCGAAAAAATGTCTAAATTACAAAATCAACTCACATATCAGAGAATGGTGAAGAGGTGAAGGAATATTTGTTGGAGGTGGCTTTGCCCATAAAAGCCGAAACAATTTAAAAATGTAACTTTGGGTGCGAATACCATTCCCGCCGCGGAGCAGACATGAGTGAAAACATCGTGACTCAAATAATCAAAAATATAAGGAGGTTTCGCCATTTTTCAATTCCGATAGATGAATCACTGGACCGCTGTTCCACCTCTTAACTGCTTGTATTCACCGGAAGTGTAGATGAAGACATGGGCATAACACAAGAGCTGGCTTCCCTACATAGCAAGCATGGCACTGTTACCGGAGAGGATATATTCAATGAATTGAAAAATAACATTTACTGATTATAACTTGGACTAGACTAACCTCAGTTGCCTGAGTGCTGATGGAGGAAAGAATATGAGTGGCATACAGAAAGTCTTGGTTGGGCAAGTGAAGTATATGTGTAATGAGAGAAAGATTCCCTAACCAATGTTTCTGCAATCTATTATTCACCAGCAAGCTTTGTGTGTAGACATTACCAGTGTACTGAATCCTGTGAGGAAGATGGTGAATGTAATAAGGTCACATGGGCTCAAACATAGTTCAAATACATGTTGAAGGATACAGACACAGAATCGCAAGTTTTACTATATTACTCTGAATTAAGAGTTGTGAGAAAGTTCTGAGCAGAGTATTTGAATTAAAAAAGGAAATAGGTAACTTCCTGGAAAGTAAAGGCAAGCCACAGCCATTACTATCTGATGGAGAGTGAAAATGGAAATTGGCCTTTGCTGCAGAGATAACTAGTCATTTAAATTTTCTGAATATAATACTATTAAGAGAGAAAAATCTAGTTTATGATCTATTTTTAGTTTAGTATATACACCCACCTAAAGGCCTTCAGATCTAAGCTTGTCTTGTTTTTGGAATAAGTACAGGCCAACAACATGACGTACTTTCAGCAGTGAAAGGTCTTCATGGCTGAAGCAACAGCAGAGTTCCCCACGCCATTTGCATGCGAGATCATCAAAGACCTCCAGCTGTTGTTTCAGTAGCGGTTTTCTGACTTGGATTCAAAGACAGAAGAAGTGAAACTGTTTTGAAACCCATTTGAAGCATATGTGGCCATTTGCGTATATGAATTTCAGATGGAGGTTACTGAGTTGAAAGAAAATGACCTCCATAGGGACAAGTTTAAAGAAGGACTGGTATTTACCAGTTTTTGCTCTAGAAAAACTTTATTAATGTAAAAACTTCTGCATCAAGGTACCTTTCAATCTTTGGGACAACATATTTGTGTGAACAAAAATTTTTAAGAATTAAATGCGTGAAGAAGAATTTGAGAACAAGCTTGTCAGATGATAATCTCAGGTCACTTGAGTTATAAAGCTAGAAATGTCTGCTATCTTGGCATCCAGGAAACAATTTCACCATTCCTATTAATACAGGTGTTCATTTGTAGTGTATAAATGGGTTATTAAATAATAACTGAATACAATAATATCAAATGAATAATTAAAAATAACATCTATGGTTTGATTCTTTTTTATTGGGCCCTCGAGTGAGTAGTTGGCCCCCAAACTGCTGTTTGATAGTTAATGCGGCCCTCGGGCTGAAAAGTTTGGAGACCTCTGCACTAAGGGGTGCTCACAACAGCATATTGCCTTCTAAAAGTAAAAGAAGTTTCCATATTCCATAAAAAGTCGTATGCCAAGAAAAACTATTTTCTTGCGCTAAATAAGAGAGGTGGCTATAATGAAAAGGGAATAAGAAAATTAGGGGAGCTTTAATCTTTACCCCATAAATTTTAACACCTATACCTTTATCGTTATACTAAACGGGTAGATATATATTGAGCCGTGCGAGTGATTCCTGCACATTTTAAAATAAGTATTGTTAAAAAACAGCAGTTACCATTCCCATCTAAAGGAAACATGAACATTTTATGAACATTTAAGGATTGAGGAAAAGGGGTACTTATAGGAGGGATAGGAGGCTAAGGCATCACCCCGTGGAGAAAGAGAGTAGTCATGGTGGAATAATGTTTACCACAAATTAACACCATATTAATTTGATAATGTCTGCGTTAAAGGTCTAAACCTAAGATAAACTGTAATTTCAGCTAACAATAATGTCATCCGAGGTTCCGTCGTGAAAATGTTTCGGTTCAATAAGTAGAATACTATAGGTGCTATAGAGTTCAACCAACAATCTGAAGAATAATACTGATCCTGTAAATAAGATAGGAAAACTGATTTTCCTGGACGATTCAATTTCTTTGGACGATCCTTTTCCCCTCGGTTCCCTCCACGAAGTCGAGTCAGCCAGAAAAATGACGGTTCTGCCTTAAAGGTGAAAAGACGTACTCCAAATCTTGTCATAGCAGTGAATCATCGCCGCAACGACTTGATTGGGAAACATTTCCATGGAAACCTTATCTCTCTCTGACGTGGAGTTGGGGACGAAGATAAGATAGGAGTGGTCCCGCCGTTCCCGTGGGAGTAAGTGTTCCATCAGTCACCTCTCTGTGTTAATCGCTTCGGGAAGGTAATTGGAAAAAAGGCGAAAGGGACGAGAAACGCGGTTGGAAGTTGATAAAAGTCGGCCATTTTGGCAACCAGGACTGAAGCCGAAGCTAGTGGCGTCGAGGGTGAATTTGAGGAGGGACCCCGAGCGTGTGCCAGTGAGTGATAGTGAGTGTGTGTTGAAGGGAATAATAATTAAATCGAGGACATCTTCGTCGCCAAACAGACGACCAAAAGTAAAGGCCGGAATACAAAGGAAAAGAGGGGTGGGGTCGTGGGTCATCGTATCCCGCAGGTGCTGAAGGCTCTCGGTGCTGAGAGATGGGGAAAGGAATCGGGTACGGATTGGCGGGGAAAGGCGAGGGCACCAGTTCCATCAAGTTGGAGAAGCACATCACGGCCATCAAGTGGACCATCATCTCCCTCAACATCATCTCCTGGGTGAGCCATTCTCTCAGTAGCCATTACTACACGATCACTCACTCTTACGTAAACTCCAAACCATTTATTCGAAAAGAGTTCAACATTTATCTGGTAAGACTGCTGCAGAAGGTAACACCAGACTAGAGTTTAAGCAGGCCAAAGGCTATTTTTTAAAACCCCATTCTCCGTCGTTCCTGAGGGCGATTGTGCCTACCCATAAATGTCATCACCACTGACATTAGATTCGGATATTTGATCGTGGCTACTCTGAAATCCATCATACATGAAGGATATTGATCGTCCATTGGACTGATGAATCCTTTTTTTCTTCATTTAAGCGCCATCTTAATTATAAAGAGAGAGAGAGAGAGAGCACAAAGCCAACGCAAAAAATAATTATAATAAATTATTAGATAAGATCATCATCTCACTCTATTGAAATTTCAACCTCGAGAAAAACCAGTACTCAACCTAAATTTGGATTGATAGGTGAGGGTAGATAGCCCATCTAGTGCTAAGCCCAACGGCGTTTGTAAATTTACACACAAGGGTAATATAAGCCTGGAAAGTTCCTTTCCCTGGGCCACCTGCAGTTTCCCACGGAGATCTAAAACTAAAAAATCAGCTCGAGTCTTAACTGGAAGTCTCCAGAGGCTTCACCGGGACTCGAACCTTGACCCTCTGTTCAGAAGACGAGCGCTCTACTCACTAGACTCGGTTTCGTCCCCATTATTCATATACAATACCTTGAAAATGTCATTTTTTCCATTTATACTTCTTAACTTACGCAAGCTTACCTTCATCGTTTTTTACAGCCGCCTTATAGTTTCCTCTACTCATTGCATGAGTGATAAGGCCTGGAAATCTATCCATTATATCTCAAATCCATCATTCACGAAATAAAAAAATCTAAGAACTTGATCGAGTTGTTTGAAATTGATCTCCGATCATGGCTGAAATCTTCGTCTTGACATACACGGTATCTGTCATAATTTGTGAAAGCGTGGTTCGAGGTTCTGAGGAAAAGCAGGTCCTCCCATATAATGAATGTATTTTTATGTATACGCATCAACAATGAAGTTATTGCCGACATTAATAATCATTTTTAACAATTTTCATAATTATATACAACATTTTTGTATTATTTTGCAATATATTCAGAAAAAGTAAAGCATTAAAATACCGTCAAACGTATTTTCTTCACTTTTGCATTGCAAACAACATAAAAAACTATGTTAACGGTTATATACTAGTGGCATCGTAATCCCCAGAGCTTGGTGGGTCTGATAGGTAATTCTACCGTCACCCTTTTGTCTCTCCGTATCTACAAAATACGTCTATTAACGTCAAAATCCTTTGCATTGTACATTGAAAAAGTATTTGTTTAACGAATTAGATTTCAAAGCTGAGCGTATTTACATAATTACATATTTCACTAAGTTAATTACAAATCAAGTAAATTACATAGATTTACGCAATTACATATTGCATAAATTACATAGAAGCAAGTACGCCCATCTGTAAATTAAACCGGGCTATGATGATATTTGGAGCCGAAGTATGGGTAGTGGATGTAAATATATTTTAGCGTTAAAATACAAAGTATGTTATTTGGACTACTACCACAGTTACTACATTATCATCAACTGTTTATATAATGTCCCCTCCTCAGGTCACTAATATAAAAACTCCGACGAACATGGATTTTTTAAATTATTCAAAAGTAACATGAACTTGAGGCTTGTAGACGAACAAAATAGCAGAAAGAAATTACCTATTGAAATCACTCATGTGTTTATTTTGCTCCAGGTAAATCAAATGAGACTGCCCTATTACTTCTACGGTTTCAGATGAAATCGAGAAGGATCAGGGCAGGGCAACACGTTTCTTAAAAATTACTAAGATAAGACTAAAAACGTCATGCAGCTATGACTACGGAACTTATTTTGGAGTCTTTATAATCACAAAAGTCAACGCTAGATTAAATATATTTAAATAACTTAAAGAGCTGAATTCAAAGTAGAGATTGTCGGTCAAACGTATATAGGGTAGTCCGATAACATATAAAAAATTGAGAGAAATTGTTTCCCAAAATTACATATTTAAGAATTTTGTCTTTACTCGCGAAAAAACTTGAAAGTGACAGATCAAAAATAGAGGTCACCACTTCTGAAATGTTAACGTCTCTAGTAGGAATAGCATACACAACTTGGTGCACTCACACCCTGCCATACACCATTAGTGGACTTGCAGGTTATATATGAAACTGTGGAAGTAGATTTTTTTCGTCCATCATGAAGCTATGCAGTTCAATTATTGATTTTCATCAAGTCTATGTTATCTTAATTAACAGAAAAAATAAACAAAAAAGTTTTCTTGGCTAATAGTATACATTGTACACCAGGCTTATGATTCGATACGACTTTAAAAATGCAATTTTATTATTTCCAATCTACAGAACCCTACGGCGATGAAAAGCCAATAACAAAAATTTAACCAATCTACTTTGACCCATTTTATGCCATCTATTGGCATTTCTTATGGTTCAGGTATCACATTATAACAACAATTTACAACAGAAAATTTTGAATGGATTCTAACATTTTCAGATACACCTTTTGATCCAATATGAGTTCTGCCTGATTTTGCGGAATTTGACCATTATGGATATTTAAAGCATCAAGAGTTATTTACTTCATGACCTGAAGAAGTAGGTCAAAGTATACTAGGTTGTGAAAATATAATGTTTTTCTAAAAAATTGAGCTATTCACTTCAAGACCATGTGTTTCAATTACGGCGAAATATTTCGTTATAACAATGCAGTACTTGGGGACGCCTCCATTATGTTTGGTCTTAAATTAAACGAACGAACGCCACACAACTCAAAGGTCAAAAGGCAAATTACTTTAAAGCAAGTCCATCGATGGAAATTCTCAGCACCCGTCTTATCCTCGGTGGTTAAAGATGTCGTAACAATAACCAAGGAATTCTCCGAGAGAGATATCTCCAATTCCATTTCGTGTCGTTATCAGTGAAGTCGCTATCGAGGCTGGCCGGGAGAGTAACGCCCGGAGTCGAGATAAGAAAGACTCTAGCTGTGTGTAATCTGTTGTAGTTCTGAGAAAGAACTAAGTGGCGTATATTCAGGAATTTCAACACTTAAAAATATTTCTGAAATTAAGAGTTTGACTCCAATTCGTAACTTAATTATGGCGAAAATATTAACAGGGAGCGGTCCCTAATCCCCTAGTACTCCTAGGTCTACAGAGTACGCTCAAAGGTGACGTTTCACAAAATATATACCCATTATGCCGTAAGTAATAAACTTCTTCAAGAAAAATATCAAAATGTCAATGAGTTAAGTAAATAATCTAATCAAATATTGACGGAGATGGAGATATAAATGACGAATTTATATTTCGAAACGTGACATGGTCACCAGGCAGCTAAAGTCAACGTCCAAAGTCCTGAAATGTTCGGGTTAACAACTTCAAGTATAGTAGTACTATTTTCTTGTTTATAGACTGCTTCGACGTCTATGGTAATTTTCCATCTCTTCAAATCGTATTAAAAAACCTATTGCACAAACACAATATCCATGTCCTAGGCCGGAAATATTACCGATTTTATTTCTGGGGAAGTTTCGTTTTAATTGATCTGAAAACACTGTTATCATTCCGTCAATTAATATCAATACTGTTAATGAAAACACTGTTATCATTCCGTCAATTAATATCAATCAATAAAATTCCGGGGGGAGTACGCCCGGACAGGGTCCAATTCATGAGAGCATATGAACAAAAATTGGAGGAAAACGTTTACATTGAATTCGAAACGAAAAATTACTTTCTTATAAACGAAATAACTTCACTTGAAAAATCGAGGGGTTACAGTACTTTGTGATATACATTCCCAAGTGCGCTTTCCCTTTCCAACCCTCGTATAGAAATCTTTCCAGAGTATTTTACTCGGTTTTATCAGAATGAGAGGTCGCAGGTTATCAGCGCGCCGCTAAGCTTCGACGTAGTACCCCACGGCCCGTATCGAAGTCTTCGGTCCCTATGACGTCATTCGGGGCACCTCCCCGCGTTCCCAGTCCCCCGATGCGTTTTCCCGCCGCCGATTTTTTTCAGTTTTCAATTGATTGTAAAAAATACATTTTTCATATTTCAGCCGATCGACTTTAGATAAATATTTCAGGTGCTAAATTTATTCAATTAAGATAAAAATTTTATTAGAAAACTATCCTATGGACTCGGATGGACGAGTCATTATATCGCGGTCGCGGAATTGCCTTGAGCTGCAGGGGAAACTGCAGCAAGAGATCCATCAAAGTGCTAGCCAGTCGCGTGATATTGAGGGGGGGGAGGGGGAGTGATTTCCATTAATACATTCAACAAGAGCACCCGCAGCGGACCGGGAGTGGAGAGGACCGGTGTTGGTGTCGATGGCCGGATATGACGTCGGCTTGCAGATGGTCGAAGCCACCTTCCAGCAATAGGCGCAATCAGGTGGTGTGGATTTTAGTGGGTGTGGGCCGAATCAAAACCCAGGCCGAGTCCCCCATTCACCAGGGCTGTCTTCCCTGGGGATGAGTAAAAGCATTTCCCACTCCACCTCCATAAAAAATACCTGGCGAGCGGATTACCCCTAGGCTAACCCGGACTGCTTATGCTCCTTAGATTTATTACTATATTCTAAATGCTTAAATATTTGGCAAAGGATTTTCTCTTACTCTCTTGTTACTTTCGATCTACACTTCATATTTACGACATGAACATTTTATAATTATTATCTATCAACTTTTACCTCAAATTACCTCTTGTTTTATTAATTATTCATTACAAAGAAATCATGCAGCAATATGCTACCTTGCTATCGTTATTCGCATCGCAAATATTTTAGGGCGTGTGTATTTTTTGGAAAGTTAAAAGATT
>WURS02057087.1:0-10787 GCA_011762765.2 Rhinocypha anisoptera | reverse complement strand
GGAGCTTAGAAAATAATGTTCTACTCAACAAAAAGAAATCTTCATATATTCAATTTCACCCTTATCAAAAAAAAGTAAAGTCAGTCCACTCCTTAGATTAAATGGCTCAATTCTATCTGGTTCTAGTAATATTAAATTTCTTGGACCTCTAATTATTGAATGCATGAATTGGGAACTCATATTGATTCCATCTGCTCAAAAATAGCATCTAGATGTTACCTGCTGAGATATATCATGCCAATTACTAATTTTGAGACAGTGATGTCTGTGTACTATGCCTACATTTATAATAGGCTTAAGTATAGTGTCACTGCCTGGGGACATTTGTATCATTCAATGAGGTCTTTAAACTCCAAAAATGGGCGGTTCGGATTCTAGCAGGTGTGGGTAAATCATTGGGGGCATCATTGAATATGTGATGTAAAATTTTCCATGTATTAATTGCAATATATGATATAATGTGTATTTCATGTAATGACTTTTTTTAATTGACCTGTTCTATATCAGTGCTCAACTAGCCCTGGGATTAATAAAATTATTATTATTTATTATCATTATGTCACCAAGGGGTGGGGGAAGAGATTCGCTGAATACTTATACAACCCTAATAATGCAGAGATCTCATACCTTTAAATGCATGTTTTTCATAGTTTGTTTAGCAAATTTCATTTTTTGAAGAAACACCAAAAAGCACTACTACAAACAGCAGAGGATGAATGTAAAAGGAAGGCAGATAAAAGAAGAAATCAACTGCTTGCTTCATTACACCATATGAACAGGACTAAATCCATTCAAGGGGTTTTCAGTTTTTCTCATTCCTGGTAAGTATTTATATGAACATTTGATTTCAAAAACTTACCATTCCTTCTCTTTTAAATTTTTAATATTACCATTAATAGTCAAAAACCCATTACACAACTGAGGAATGTCCAATGAGGCATTTATCTGCTCCCTCTTAAAATGTCTTCATTTGTACATTCTTGATTAATTTTTTCTTCGCCTAGGGATCAGCTGATCTTTGAAAATGACAATCAAGTTTTAACTACATTATTAACTTAACAACCTCTTGTTTGGGAATAATATCTGATGAGGTATTCTGTATGGCATATACTAAATATTATATAATTAGGAAACTTAATGGGTTAAGATAAACTTACTAAGCCTGTCCAAATGCCACCCTGTCTGTTACAACAAGCTATTAAGTTAAATTATAGATCATAGAGCCTTTTGGAATCAAAATTAACTTTTCGTCCCTAATATAATTCCATAAACTCAAGAGCTTTGAAAATGTTAGGGTTTCACAAGAATTTAAAGATATATTTGCTATAAAAAATTATACTCTGTTGTTCAAACTATAGTGGAGTATGCTGCCTCTCCCTCATAATGAGGGAACCTGCTGGTCTCCCCATTATGCATAAGAAAATTACTAAATGTATACCAAACAAATTTTTTAGACACTAAGCATTTTGACTATTGAGTTTTTCAAGCTTGCTAACCTCTGGAAAAGTTTTTTTTGCAAAAATATTTTAATTTAATTTTAAAAATTATCCAGTTTTATTAAATTATTTTTAAATTTTTTATTATTGCAAAATAAAAATTATTAATTAAAAGAAAAATTGTTTATAAAGAAAATTCAACCCTGAATTCAATTTACTTTCAGTGAATTTTCTGCCATTGAGCACATGATAGCTGCAATAAAAATACCAGTTACCAAGAAAGTACAATTGAAAATACAAGTGGAACCATTGCAAAAAATTGGAAAACCTATACCGGTAAAATTATTTTATAGTACAAATGAAAAAGTAAAAATTTATAAAAAATAATGGTTCACAAGTTAATTTTTAAAATAATATTACTTAACTATGGACTTCCACTTAAATAATTTTTCAAAGGCCTACCAGTAGCTCTTAAAGTATTGTTCCAAATTAATTTCTAAAATTAATGAAAATGTAAAGGAAAATGAGTTCCATTATGTTTTAGTGTAAGTAAGTGCACTGGAGATAAGCAAATTTCTTTGCCTACTGACAGGAAATAAAAATGAAGACTTTTCTCCAAACTATCCCATGTATCTTTCTTCCTTATGAGATCATAAAATTCTACCAATAATAAATTTCATACCAGATGAACGGATTATTTTTAATACTGCCATGCATCAATAAATAGTAGCTGGAATGAATAAAATATAAACGAAAAAGTAGATAGATACTTTGAATTTCTGCAGTTCACTTAAACTTAAGTGAAATAATATGTAGAAAATCTTGAAATTGCAATGGCTCCTATATACTTTATGTTGGCCTTTATGCTAACTGTGGATCAAATCTAGACTGAATAAATTCACATTATTGGTTGAGGATATTGTGTGGAGGAGTTAATTTTGGTAACAAATTTTATTCCTTTTCTCACAGTATTCAGACATAAGAATATTTATTGACTACTGAGGGTCATTTTAGTCACAGGGTACTGCCTAAAAATTAATAGTTTCAATGAAAGGAAGACTTTACTGGAGTTAAATCACCATGCTATACAAACTTTATAGTCAATACATTACAAATGTATTTCTCTTAGTACAGTGAGAGGTGGAATTTTTTAAAGCCAGAAACCTCTAAAAGCCAGAAATATCAGAATCAAAATGCATTATAATTATTCTCAAGATAGTCCCTCAATAAGTAGAAACCTGCAAAACTTGGATGGAAAGAGGAATACCTTGCATTATGCATACATACGATAAGAAAAATTAGTATCTATTGAAGAAGGAAAGAATATTTCAAACATAAAGGATTTTCCTCAAGAAGTTTGGCTTGATTTTTATTTTGTTTACTGATCACACACCACTTGCAATCGGTTACTTCTGTTTGAAGGACCTTTAATCACCAAGGTGACCAAATAAAAGGAGTTATGGGAAAGTGCCCTCCAGATGGTATTGTTTCCTCCTCTACAGCTGAGTTGAGGTGGACCACTCCCTCATTTACCTGCATGCAATCATGCCCACTATTTATCAAAAAATAACTTGGTCTGGTGTAAGACATAGCAGTCTGTTCTCAGAAATTTCTCGTTATGTCATATGAATAATACAGTAATTTGAATGGTGGTCCTATAACTATTTTCTCCCAAGATGAATTTTTGCATAAGCCAGGACTACCTGTCTCAATGTTGAATGATCACAATACAGCAGTCCAAATTTATGGAGTCAATGTGATATCACAGGAAACATCTTATTAATGGAATATCATATTTCCCACTGGATCATAAGACAAATTTTGGGCTTTCTGAGGTGTGCCCACTAAAGGAAAAAGGAATGTCCCCATTTAAGGAACCCTGCATTGAAGGTGTGTATTCAGTAACACCTCTATTTTCACTCATTGCTGAACTAATGAGTCCACATGAATAAGCGGCACTAAGGAGAGAGAAAGTAAACATATCAAATTTGTGGAACCAAGACTAATTCATTAGAGAGAGAGAGAGAGAGAGAGAGAGAGGGAATGTAGAGCATCGATGGTTGTGTTTATTCATTATCTCACTGCTTCAAAATCAGGGGTGTAATATACAGTAGTACAAGGGGGCTTAATTAGTAACTCTTCCACACAACAGGTATGTAGCTGAAAGATTTAAAAATCTTGAAAAGAATTGTTTAAAGTTAAGAGGAAAGTTCCAAGAATCCAAAGCTTGAGGACTCTCTCGGAAATACGAAATTGTTACACTGATGGCAAAATATTCAGTCAAAGTACTTTAAAGAGAAGGTACTGAGTCCCAGTTTGAAGCCTAGAATGTAAAGTTTGATTCTTCAAGATTTTCTGATTATGATTTTAAAACCCATACTGTTCTTGGCCTTTACAAGCTCTATCTTGTGATGTGATAATTCTGCTATAAGATCATTCTTGCAGACAGAAATGAAAATCACTTGGTGAATTCCACAAATAATTTTTAATGCCACGACCTAGGTTTTGACCTGTTGTGTCAAGGTCAGGTGATTATCATGTCCGTAATGGATAACTTCCACCATATCACGCCAGAAAATATTACTTGCTATCATTCTTGCAGTTTGGTTTGGATCATTCTTGCAGTTGTAACAATTTGGATAAAGAACAATTACTGTGAGTATATATCAATTAAATTTTTCTGTTGGGTTGTGGAAACTTTAATTAGAATTTGGGTGATTTAATTCAATTCTTTATTTGGCTGGGGATCTTTTTTCAGAATATTCTGTCTTTGATCCACTACTTCATTGCCTCCATTGTTATCATTTTGATATTTTATCCAAAATGATCAATCCAAGCTATCTATTATGCTTGGAGTTAAAATTTATTTGACTGTGAATTAATTTCTTTTATCATTCCAGGGTCCATTTTTCCCTTATGAGGAGGTCTTAAGACGGAAAAATCTGGAGCCAAAACTACCAGAAGATTGAAGCATTTTATGAAAAATTCAAATCAGCAGAATTCGAATTCCATTGCCCATTATTTAGAATGAAAGGAAGATGCTGTAGTAAGAGTACTGAAAATAATTTGGTCATTAGAAAGAGATCAAAATTTAAAAAAGATTGAAGTAGGAATTTCAATCCTTCAGATATTCAATTTGATTTGGAAAATTAAGAAAAAATATTCCCAATTTTCATTAGTAATGTCCCTCTTTTGATTAATAATAATAAGATATTTGAAAATATATGTAGGAGAATTAGGTAATACCAAAAATATTATGATGGAATAATTTTTTGTAAGGAAAGACATTCATTAATAAAAGTAACAAAATTACTATGTATATAACATATTCAATTTTAGATAAAATAAGTCAACATGATTTTTATTAGGATTAACTATTTGATTATTCTTATATTCACTCCATAGTTAATTCAATAGTTCCATAGCAATATGAGAACAAATGCCAAATAAAAATTAAGAAAAGTTATTTTGATATTTAATAAAATAGTCACCATTTGTTTGAAATCAAAAACTTATTAATTTTGGAATTTAAACACAAAATTCATATACCACAGCTGAACTAACCACTATCACTAGCTCCCTTTGCTATGGTAATTGTTGTTTTCTCCATACCTATAATCAGCTTTTACCACCAGGAGCAACAATGTGGCAGCCATAGCAACCATTCATAAAAACCTGATAAAAACAAAAATTTGTGTTTGAATGAAATTTCTTCAGTTTTTAGACCAAGATAAAAATAATCATGAATATAAGAAGTATATATACATGGTAAAATGACCATTTTCTCATTACCATACATTTTTTTAAATGACTCAAACCTGAGCCACTTTCCTGGGGTTTTTGACTTTCTCCATTTCATTTTCTTTTTCCATTTTTTTCGACTCGCTGATGAATGGGTAGCTTCCCTTAAATTTTCAGACCAGTAGCTTGATTAAAAGTTCACAGGAGTGGCGATGAGTGGAAGCTCTTGTCCACAACAAGTTTTGATAATTTAATTTAGAATATCACTGTGTCATTCATTTGAATGTAATAACAGTCTCACTCAACAGAATACCTGTCCACCAGAGGAAGTGAATATTGAACAAGTAAGCACTCTAACGATTTGGGAGAGAGTGTAGCTCCCCACCCCCCACTCACCCACCCACGTCCCCATCCCTAACAAATGAGAAGGCATGAGCTTCAAGTTCCACTAACTGTTCGCACCATAGAATTATAGTGGGTAGAGTGAGCCTCCTGGCTGTGCAGTAGAGAGAAAGCTGTTCCATCATTGAAACCATGTGACTTTTCTGTGGTGGCGAGCAATTGGTTCAAAAATAAATTCATACTACATGCTGAACCATTATACACTTATTGTTGTACACTGTAATCGCAAATTCAAAATTTAAGGAACACAGGATTTCATATACAAACAGGGAAATTACAAATTTTCCATTAAAAAAGCACCACAGAACTTTAGAAACTATTGTGACAACAAAGTCTTACTCAAGTTCATAAAGATAATATTATACAATTCAATAAAAACATGAAAAAAACACAAAAAATTAAAATTCAATTTAAATACGTATATAATAGTCCTATTATTGGATTAGGATTAAGTTATTCCCTGAAAAGATTACTCACTTGGTATTTTACTCGTGTGGAACTCTTAATATAGATAAATAAACAAAAGGTGTAACCATGACAAAAAGGTCATCTTGCCTTAAGTCATGTGACCAGTGTATGCACAAAGCACAGAAACCAAAACTAGCTCTACCTATAACTCTGTGGTTCACAAATGTGCTGTTGCCAGGACAAAAATACATGAAATAAGATTTTAATTTCAGCCTCATCCACCCCATTCTTGTGCCCCTTCCATCTTCTTCTTGTTCCCAAACCTTAACATATGACTCACAGAGTAAGGGATTTTCAACAAAAGAATAAGTTAATGTCTCTATAGGTGAATATTTTGAAGGCCCTGGCTCTTCCTACTTTTCCATGAACATACGAGCAATCGGATGCCATACAAAACAATAAAAAATAATTATAAGAAGGAATAATTTCTTGATTTTTGCCTTACTTGTCAAATGACCATCATTCTTATGCATCATTCCGATACTCCCAAATGTCACATATCAACTCATTCAAATCTATATGTACATATAGGTTTCCTCCCTTTGTCCCATATTTTAAAATTTCTAACCTTCTTGCCCACATCTTCACCCTTAAGTCCCTCCTCCATGTTCTGTTTTGGACCTATTCTTAATGCCTTTTTATCAATACTGACTCAATGCACATAGCCTTTATAGGATGACTGTGGTATCTAAACTGTCGATTCAGCTCCAGGCATAACACCTGGCCTATTGGTCTGGGTCCTGGAAGTTTTCAAAACTTATGTCTTCTGTCACCACGGGGAAAGTTAAGTGAGATTACCTGTTACCTTCCACAGTAGTATTTCTAATGTAACACCACCATATGGGCCATAACAAGGGCTTATGTAATAAACCCTTGTTACGTTGATAATTTGCATTCTTACTGGAGTAATACGAAGCACCCGTGTAACAACTAAATTGAGTATCAGACAATATGTGGACTAAAATTTTTCTGTTTTCCCACCAGTATAAATCTCCATGGGCAATTAAGACATAATTGGTCTTCCAGCACCAGAGCAAAATGATTTAGCTTAAGTAATGGAGATGTTAAACATTTTTGGGATTTCAATAAAAGGGATAGTATTTTTGTTTATAGGGTGCTTCGAAAACTATGGTTCATTTTGCACCTCTTCAAAAATAATAGAAAAAACCCTACTGGACAAACACAACACCCATGCCCTGGATGAGACTCGAACCCGCGAACTTTGGGTTAGGTGGCGAGCACCAGCACCAGACGAGCACAAGGCTAACCCAGTCAACAGATTTCAATAAAAGATCAATTCCATTTCAAAAAGAGGAGTTTCAAATGTATTAAAACATATTTTTTAAATGTTTATTAATTTATTAATAAATCTTAATTTAATTACTTAATAACAAATGTAAATTTTCAAACAAACAATTTAGGTCCATGAATAATAAATTAATATATAAACAGAAAAATAAACATTAAAACATATCCTTTCCGCCTTGTGAAATTTGTTGCAGTCATCAAAGTTGAAAGACACAAATGTTGAAGACAGTTACCTAAATGCAATGGCAGTATAGACTGAATTCACTGACACTTAATTCTATAAAGTTGTAGAGTTCATCTTGAGATCCTCAGCTTACAATTACAAAATTCAAATAATTAAGGCATATATTCATCATGCCTGATGTGACCCAACTAAACTATTTGAAGGTTTCAAGATTTTGAAATTCCATCATATGTAAATTCAATCTTAGAAATGAATTTTTAAGAAAATCAACAATTTTTGGAAAGGTGACAAAATAAAGACAATATGTAACTGCAGTGAGAACTTATTTCACCAAACAATGTGGTAACACCAAAGGGATGGAAGTAACTTTACATCATGATAAAAGGATATTCAATGAATGGTAGGCTAATGCAAAAGGCTTCCAAAAGAAGGTAGTAATTCTAATTATATACATAAAAGGAACAATGTTGTCACTAAATGATAAATCTGCTGCCCACATTGCTTATATCACATATTTATTCATGGACCATGAAACCTCATCTCTTGAAAGCTCAGTGTTACTATCAAAAACTCATTATGAGTATTTTTGAAATTTTACTTTTGCTTGGTGTTTTCCAATGCCATTCTAACACTGTATGTAAGAGATTAAGTAAATAAACCAAATATGTGACATATTTGTTGGCATTGAATTATAATTAGCTTTATAAAAATATACTTTATAAAAGAAGCAACTTTTTTCTGGACCACACCATCCACTTCATGGCTTCTTGTTGAACCAGGAATAGTTACATCTGTTGGTTATCACTTACCCTGGGTATGGCTAAACATAAAAGGCCACTTCCTATGAAAGAAATCAGATATAAATTACACGGAAATGAAATTATTTTCTCTTTAACAAATTAACTTGATACTAAATGAACATAAGATAATATACTTAATTTTTTGTATACCTGAACTTATGATGGCTTTCCTAAGTTGGCTCCAACCTAGTAACTTGTCGAAATAATGGAAATGTCTTCTAAAATTGTTTCACCCTTTTGCTGTAGTGAAATTCTGGGATAAATGTGCTTTGTGTGCTGAGCTTTTTGAGAGATTCTTTACACGCATGTACTGAACTCTTTCAAAAGGGTTTATTTTACAGATATGAAGGTTTATTCTCTTAGGAATCATCCCAGCATGAGTCAAGACCCTTTTCTTTGAACGTGGTTTGGGAATATGCAACCCTACAGCACATTTGCAAACCCCAACACAGTATGAGTCCACAGTCAACTATATGTTATTTCAGAGATTATGCTAAAAACATAAATCTTGAAGTGTTTACAAAAATGACATTGAAAATGAATTTCTTGTATTTTGATGACAATTTCAATTTTTAAACAAAACTCTACAATAGTTATTAATGATTTTATTGCACTATCCTAAGATTAAAAAAGGTCACTCAATGACTTTTCAGATCATTATGGGAAAAGTAATGACATAAGGATGAACCATTTCCCAAAAGAAAAGAATGGGAAATGAGATAAGACAATATATAAATATATACACTCTCTGATGGTGATGATAATAATAATAAGTAAATAAGAAAAGGTACTATCTGTTATGTCCACCACTAGGGGTTGGCAGGGAGATATAAGGAACGCACGTCATCTTTCTTGGACACCGGTTTGTGACTGACTCGTTCACCATCTCTTTATTCGAAATGTTATGTCCATCGCTAGGGGTTGGCAGGGAGAAATAAGGAATGCACATGTCGTCTTTCTTGGATGCCGGTTCACGACTGACTCGTTCACCATCTCTTTATTACCTTGCATGCCATCTCCTGGCACTCCTTGGTATCTCAATATACTACACTATCAATGCAAGGTTAATCATGCATCTCACTTCTCAGAGAGCATATTCTTTTTTGCCAGAAATGGTTAAGTTGTTCTCTTTCAAAGCTACATTACTATTAATGTTAGTTTTGTTTAAAATTGGGAATAATCATTAAATTACAATAAATTCATTTCTGAGGTTACATATTTAGGAAATAAAACAAATATTATTTTATAAAAACTACACTGACAGTGGACTCCTGCTGTGCAAGAGATGCAAAAGCGTCCAAGGGTTGAGTAACTCTAAAAGGGTTAGGAATTCTGGTAAAATGGGGGGCTGAAAAAAGGATGAATTCTATACCTGAGTTTCTTGCCTTCACAGCAACCACTCAGTCATCTATAAACAGCATTAGTGTTTTTGAATTGGAAAATCTCCATGAATTATATATAGCAGTGAAAGGGTTAAAATATTGAAGGAGCACAAATACCCCATATTTTTTGTTAATTTTACAGTGACCCAAATTATCACCCATTAATTATCATCTGGATTATTGTCAAGATCAACTTTTCCTAATAAATTATCTTCAGGGCTAGATGACACCTTGATGCCCAATATCAGGACAGCTTCCAGGTAGGTACCTAATTGTTTTACCATTAGCTGGCATTGTTAACTCAATCTTTCAGCAATGAACACTTTCTATCTCTCAAAATTCTCTTATAATTCCAGTTCCTAAGAAAGGTACCAGGTCTAACTCCTAGAACTATAGACAAATAGCTGTATTGTCTGTCTTCTCCTAGCTGTTTGAACTTGGGTAAATAATTATTTAAATTCTCATGGGTTACTCCATTTTAATCAACATGACTTTAGAAATTATAGATTGACACATGTTCCAAATTTTAATTCATGCATAACTGAATATAGAGAATGTATTCTTTAAACTCAGTAAATATTTTGATCTTATTGATTATAAAATGTAGTGCCATAAACTCAATAACGTAGGACTCTCAGGATTTCCTCTTGAATGGATCAAATCATGTACAACTGACCAGCAGCAAATTGTCAGCTAGTCTAACAAAGAAAGTTATCATACTCTCCTCTCTCTGTAAACTCACATTCCCAAATTACAAGGGTTGTTCGGAAAGTAAGGGCCAGTCATGCTTGCACAGCAAAGAGATGGTTGAGGCTGAGACTTTGTGGAACTCCATTTCAGAGAGGAAACAAAAAGAAAATCTTTGCAAAAATTCCACAGTGACAAATTTATTTTGTCGACATGTTTCGCTACACTTTAGCATCATCAGGACTGAATAAAAGAGTTACAGAGTTGTCTATATATACGTCAAATTAGTGGTGGGGCAGTGGAAGTGAAAGGGTCAAGAGCATTGGTGATTTGGGTTTGAGGAAGGGGTGGGTGTCATTAGCTCAGCCTTGCATAGAGA
>WURS02057076.1:0-10788 GCA_011762765.2 Rhinocypha anisoptera | reverse complement strand
GTCACCTGCTTATACCACTCGCAAGACCCGACTGCCAACAGCACGACCGCTCTTGACTAAGAGCCCGACTGCTCGTTACAACTGCTTGAACATCACTCCACTTGCACATCACTTCGCTACACTCCTGCACGTGCATTTCCTCCTTCAACTTTTTCAGCACTGCCACACCCACACAACACGGCATTGCCAATACTCAATTACACATCATTCACGTATGACAATATATGGACATACTAACTAGGAAAGTAATATAGCAATTCTGGTAATTGCAATCAGAGGTAAAAAGTCATCATAAGTACAATTATTTTCCAAAGTTCTCGTATTTCTCTTTCCCTTTTCTCTTTTCACACATAAATTTAACAAAATGATTGGCATATTGATAAACCAATGAAAATAACTAGGTGTATTTCATAGCTTTCCAGTGATGTAATTTCACCAAAATGACATCACTTCACTTTGATTCGTTGATGAATATTTTGTGACTTTTGGGCCTCTTGCCAACAGTGTTGTCCCACCGGCACGTGTTGTTCATCAGAATTTAATACACGGTTTAGGTTAGTCAAAAATTAAAGGAATTAAATCAAAGCACCAACCATAATCAAGGTGCTAGAGAATATATTGTGATTACAAACAAATGACCATTTTGAGTGTTATAATTACAAAATTTGGTTTCACATGCTAAACGCACTAAAATATATACTTTTAAAAAAACAACGAACCTTTCTCATCAAAACAGAAGAAAATACAAATTTCTCACCAGACAGACTTATTCTATGTGAAAAAATGTTATTTATAATGTTACGATATTTCTATTCATTCGTGCTACTTGTAAGGATTTCCTTGTGAGAAGTTCAGCATAAATAAAAAATATTTTTTTGCAACAGAAACATGATAATGAGACAAAAAGTGACCCCGTGCTTGGGGTTTTGCCAGATTATTATAAAGTACTCATATACTTTGCTGATACAGACCGAGCTGAGTGATAATTAAAAGTTTTATTTGAAATTGTTGAATATATGCACAAATTAAATAAAAATAAAAGTATATGCACCTCTTTATATTGACAATACATAATTATAATGGCCAAGAGTATAGTATTTTATTTGATGCATCACAAATTCTTAGCACATTTATTAAAATTAGCCAATATCTCAATTTTACATAATTTTATTTTATAAAACACTGACAATTCCCTAAGTCTTGTGTAAAATTTTGTCCACTGGAATCAATTCTTAATAAAAATTTACTGTTTAACCCTTATGTCAATGGCAGGATTTCCGTACATTAGTCAATGGCAAGGGTACCCTCCTTTAAAATTTCTCTAAAAACATTGTTTATAACAAAAAGTACTGTTCTATACTGTTTATAATTGATATATGAAGGCAAATAACACCAAAAATTATAATTATAATCTATATTGCTCACTATGTAGTCCTCAAAACAAGTTTATATGTAGAAAGAAGCAATTTAGTTCTGCCAGCACATTTTCAGCTTTACAGGCTATAAAGCAACTCAAATTTGAAGTGGGGTTTATTATAAAATACAGTAGAATCTCGATTTTACGTACTCCGATTTTAAGAATAATTTGATTTTACTCAAGTGATGAAGCGGTCCCGACCGTCCCTCTATGTATTCTTATATTTCTCTGAAATATAATTCTCTGAAATATAATTCTCTGAAATATAATTCTCTGAATTATAATGAAGATAGTTTTATTTGCAGTAACTTTATACTATGTGTATAAATGATCTCTTTGCAGTGAAAATAGTAATAAATGGCAAGCGTATAGCATTGTATTATGATGCATTACAAATCTTACGACATTTATCGAAATCAGCCATTATCTTGATTTTACAAAACACCGAAAATTTGGGTCCCTATGTGTTATGTAAAATCAAGATTCTACTGTATCTAACTACATTAGAATCTCGATTTTACGTATTCCGATTTTACGAATAATTTGATTTTACACAAGTGATGAAGCGGTCCCGACCGTCCCTCTATGTATTTTTGGTCCCCGGTGGAAGTAATCTTTCGTTTTTACAAAACAAAACCGCAGAACTTAATGACACTGCAACAAAATTGGGAATATTCACGTCGATTTTAATGGCAGTCATCAATTAAAGTACAGTAGAAGTCTGCTATAGCGAGTATGGCTTATAACTAGAGTGATCGTTTTGCTTTGGTCGGTTCACGTGTTAAAACATAGGGAGTTCCACTGCTTATTGAGGTACAGCTGGGAGAAAAATTGTTATTAGATGGTGCTATTTATGCAATGAATAACCAATAGTAAAGATGAGGAAAGCTCTAAAAAAATTGTGGCCCCTCTAGTAGAACAGTTTACAATGAGCAATCGGTCTACAATAATAAATGATTTTCTTGCCAATAAAATATTTAAATATTATGTAATTGAATAATTATTTACCATTAACATACCCACAATAAATTAATAATGAATAACCTAAACAGTCATATTTTGTTCAAAACAGCAAAGACTCGAATAACTATGAGGTACCCTGCCATTATTTTCATCTAGGTACTGAAAGAAATCAAAATTTTTCCCTCTGATGATTTTAATTAATTGCATTTAGTTTTATATGAAATTTTTAATTAGAGACTTTAAATTGCTCAGATGTAAATGTATGACTTCATTGTAAATGTGAAAGGTATTTCCCTCAAGCCTTTTGGAAAAGTCATGTGAAGATGGAAAAATTTAGGTATTGCTGTTGGCCCTTTGAAGAAACATGTTTGAACATTGAACTGACTCCTAGAGTTCAACTGTGTAGAAATGGTCCTGGATAAAAATTTTTGCGCACCCCCTCCCTGTCCTCAGTCCCCACTCCGGGCTCCTTCCTTCCAGTTTTGTGCCTCCCCTACCACTTCAGCATAGTTGCCAGCTCTTGATGTTTTGGTTCTCTCTCGGTACCCCACTGCACTGGTGTGCAGAAAACTGGCAACACTATTTGCCTCTCCTCCAGTGTGTGAGTGAGAGTAAAGAAGGGACTTTAAAGCCAGGAGGGGTGGTAGGCAATTGTAGCTCCACCCACCGTTCACCGGGAAGGACCATTTCTACACAATAGGACTATAGTAAGGAATTTTTTCAAAGAAATTTCCCATTTTAAGATAATTTTACAATATATGTAGTAAAATTGGACAAATGAATTTATGTATTACAAAATTGGAAACTAATCTGGATTTTCTGGTAAAATATTAGTCTTAATGAAAGTTATTGTCTGAGGCGTAACTTTATGGAATTTGCTCAGCATATTGGAGTAAGAGAAACACTTGGTAATTCCACACAAATTTTAATGACACTTAGTAATTTGTGTGGAATCACCAAGTGTTTCTCTTACTCCAATTAGCCTTAACTGTTGTAGGTGCCAAAATCTCTCTCCCCTCAGTAGTATAACTAATATGAATTTGTTGGTTAATCTTATCGCTATCATAGTAGAAGACTGACAGAGCAGTGATGTTGGTGTTTGATTCTTAACATTTGACAAATTAGTGGAATATGATCTCCAGTAATTATTAGAATATATTTTACAGTAAGGAGTTTGATTTATAGCTAGTGAATATTGATGATACATTGTATATTTTTATTTTCTCCAGTAATCCATAGGAGGAATATTATCTTTTTGGCAAATGAATTCACTATAAGTTTTTGGAATGAACGTTTTATGTAATATATTTATCAATTGTTAATTTTTATTAATGGCCACCTAGTTATGGGGTTCATGTTTGGCTATTCCTCCTTGCTAAATTACCTAGTAATAATAGAATACCTATCACCAGCATTTTTGTAGATTTCTTAAATTATTGTTAAGCTCTTGGTGATGCTTTAATAATTTATAATCATATTCTATTCACTTGGTAACATTGCACAGCGAAAGTGACATAGTGGAATAACTTCAGGGTAAGCTCCAGTATTTCATTTGCTAAGCCATTGTTTTCTTCTCTCTATAATTGCTCTAAATTATGTATTATATGGCTTTTAAATGTGTCTTCCTCTAACGCAAGTTTGCATGGTTAATGGTGCCTGTCTACTTAAGTAGCCAATATGATAGATATGAAGGGTGTGGCTGCTAAAATAATGCATACACCAAAAATCAAGTACTCCTCTCTATGTGATTATTTATTCCAGTGTTACTTTGTATGTCAAGCATTGACTGTATCTTGTGTTTTATTTATTAGTTTTTCTACAAAACTGAGATTTGAAGTACAAAATGAATTATAATGAATGAAATAATTTTGATTTTTTTAGGGTTTGTTACATGCATGCTTTCTTCTCTTTGTCCACCTCATCTGTTATTAGAATCTCACAATACTAATAAAATAGTGAATTTTAATCCTATTGCTGGCTGGGTTAGCCTGGGGGTAGTAGGCTCACTGGCCAATTCAAAGGTAGCTTAACCCAGGGCAGGGGTGTTGTGTTTGTCCAAGTTTGATTTTTCAATGATTTGAAGAGGTGCAAATGACTAGAGCTGTCAAAGCACTCTATAAATAAAATACTACTGCTTTAATCATGTTATCTAAAAATCTTTTAATTTAATGAAAGAAAGTCAATGCTAGATAATATAAATGCAGAATGGAACTCATTTCTTAAGTGTCAATGTTAGTATAGTGTTATAAATTAAAACTGTATTTCCATCTTTCCAGTGGAAGTACTTATTACATTTATTGGAGATAGAAAAGATATGTAGAGAAAATAGGCAATTACTTTTTTTTAATAAAATTGCTTTAAAGGAGTGTAAGATATTCTAATGTTTCATCAAATCTAATATACTCACCTGTCATGGTATGGCTAAAATACCAATTCTCCTTAGGTATTAACTCTACCATTTTTCACATTACTTCTGGTTAGGCCTTTTATGCTATCATCTTATAGGATTTCTTGTCTCACCACCTCATCTGGTCACTGCTTTGAGGTGGTAGAAATCTGCCTTCTTTGCTTTCATTATACCTTGGGCACATTTTGCCACCAGGTTAAAATTGTCTTACTTAACATTACTTCCACAAAGACTATTGGGAGTAATTTGTTGTATGATTTTCATTGAGATTCAGATCCTTTGTTGGGTCCACCTGCCACTAGAGTAGTAGCTTTGGTTTTCATCATCCACTTCCCCTGGAAAGTACAGGCATTTGGCTAATACTTATAAGTCCTCCTAATTTTAAAAAAGTGTGAGTTGTAATATCTGTGTTCACTGATTAGCTGTGTTACTAAGCAATTAATCTTCATGTTTTCTCTACTTGCACACCTTGTGTGAGACCTCCCTCCATTAGCTCTTGATCGTCTCCCAAGATTTCTGTTAGGAGCTGCTAGATCTTTCCTCCCTCACAGTTTCCGATATCCTCAGATCTTCTGAGGTAGGCAGCTCTCAGTTCTTTGGCAAGAAAAGGAATTGGGATAATCCCAGCAATCACCAGTACTGTTTGCTCTAATGTGTTAGGTTGGTGCCACCCCCAGGGCACTTCTCTGTTGTACCTGAGCAAATCTCTTAAGATACATAGTATTTTTATTTAGGGCATCCATCAATACTTCTGACATGAAACAAAAGCTTAAGGTGTCATCATGTGATTGGATAAATAGATCAACACCACTAGCTAGCAGTAAGGATTCTACAACTGACTTTGATGTTGCAATGAATTTTCTTACAATATCTGGATCAAAAGCATGGTAAAAATTATTAAGATAGGAGCATTGAATCTTATCTTCAGTTTCATTATTGTAAACTCAAGATTTCTCTGTAGTAACTTCTTGCTTCTTCATTTGACTTTTCATTACAACTTTTGAAAAATAACAATGTAATATAAGTTAGATATCACATGACTATATTTTCTCTTACATGGCCTATGATTATCCACAAAACCTAAAAAATGTTCCAGGACTTTCTGAAGTATAGTATGTTGCAAGATTCACTATTGTCACATAATCTTTGTGGTTTAAGGACAGTTATGATGGCTAGACCAATAATTTCACAGAATATATTCAGAATGCCGCATTTCATTCATCTAATACACTTATCTGAAAGTATAAGCACAACACTTTAAGTACCATGATAAATCTCCACAGTCCAGGTAAAATATCTTACTATGTGAACAAATGGTAATGATTAACTAATAAATTACCGAAACATAAGTCCAATGTGTGTACAAATTAATACAAATACATTATTCACAATTAGGGAAGTGTGTTTCTCTTAATATAAGGAAGGTTCGCTCCCCATCAAAGATGAGCTCCTTCAGGCAGTTTTGAAAATTTGGATGAATCTCACAGTGAAGCTGCCGTTAGAGTTAATATGTCAATCTTATGCAGTAATATTTTATCAAAAAATCATCCATGTATATTTTTTCCCTTTCATTCTCATACATGATCTTTTCAATTGAGTTTTCTATGCTCCATACCTTTAGTATTTTTTTAATTGGCTCAAATTCAACATCATGAATTCTTCAAATCTCATTCATATTCAGATCTTTTGTTGCTGTGTAGATATCAATTTCGTAGATAACATGAATTCATTCTTTGTATTGCTCAGAGAGCTTGTTACATATTCAATCAGTATTCCTAAACAAAATACATCATATTTGAATGAGGTAGTATTACCTCTGCAATATTTTATTTGAGAGTTTTTCATTTTTTCTTCGTTACCTGAGTGTAGAGTAAATAATTTGATAAGCTGTTTAACCATAGTAAGGTCGTGGTAGCCCAGTGATCCCAGAGTGCTGGGCTACTGACCGGGGGACCTGGGTTCAAGACCCTGTGATGATTCCGGACACCTCCAGCTAAATCCAAGCTGAGTGATTTTTCGGGTACATCTTAGTGGGAAACCACAGATAGCAAAGGAAAAGGAATTGTCCCCTCTACCCTCACTTAACAGACCAACCTTTACATAGAATACTGTGGTTGGTTTAACCATAGTATGATTACTTGATTGTTCCTCATCTCATTTTGGAGTACAGTGGTTTAGCCAATATACTAACTGTTGCAAATAGCCTGTTAATAATAATCTGCTTCTAACAGTATAATCCCCCCCCCCCTTATTTCAAATGGAGAGTGGCTTCTGCTCTCTCCTTCAGTGATTAAGGGCTTTTTTGTTGACAGCTTCTAATTCATCAAATCACCAAACCTTCAAAATAATTAACTTTGCTCAAGTCATGTGTATAATCTGTAACTGGTTCTGCTGATTGTTTATGACTGTCCAGTCATTGAGTGCTCTTGCTTATTTCACAGCTAACCTAAATGTCTAAATATTCTCACCATTCACAGCTAGGTCAATGTAAATGATAGGTTTAAGGGGCTTTTCTTTCATGGAGAATATATGTTTTCTCTCTGTGTCTGTTTTGATTATGTGAAATGATTTGTGGTGATCCTCGTTCAGTATTTCAGAATGAGAGGAAACTTAGTGAGAGTACACAGGAATGGTAGCCAAGTACTTTCTAATTTGCATAAAATACTTACATCTTCTATACTTTCAGGCATAACTATGTGGAAATCCATTTCTGAGAAAAAGGAATAACGTACTACATATTTTTCCACTAAGATTTTTAATCTGGTATGACTAGTTTCAATGCTATGGTGTTGAAACTAGTAGTACCAGATTAAAAATCTTAGTGGAAAAATATGTAGTATGTTATTCCTTTTTCTCAACACTAGGTAATTCCACAGAAATATTTATTTATTGATGCAACCCAGGTTTTGGCAATACACGTCATAATCAGGTAATTACCTAAGAAATTCCCTCCTATGTATACACACCTTCAGGTTGGGGGAGGGGCATAGAAACTGGGGGGAGGTTAAGGGTTTGGAGAAAGGATGGAAGCACATTCATTGATGGTTTTTGGTGGTCATTAATGAGGATTATGGGGGTGGGGAGACCCTAGGGTGAAGAAGGGGGGAATGGGAAGAGTATAAAAATTCTTTTTACAATTTCATCATTGTAATGGACATTTTTAAAATTTCCAACTATTCCAAAGCATTAAGTCTGCAACCTTATTTTCATTATGGAGAATCTCCTGTCCAAAGTCACTATGGTGGTCATGTTCAATAAGATGTTTGACAGTGATTGGTCCCAATGGTTTTACAAAAGCCCTCAAAAATCCTTCAACTTCCATGACAGAACTCATTGATCCTCTGTTATAGTTAAGGTGCTCGAGTTTTCATTTCAGATATAAGCATCTGCCACGAGTTAAATGGTTGTACTTCTTTGGTTAAAATTTCCATATTTCCTGCACACTTTCAAGATGATTGATGTATTGATGTGAATCAGTAGCAAATCCTCGACGCACAACTTCTACTACAAAGTGATGCAGGCCATCACTTTGTTATTTAATTTCTTCTGATTTACATCAGGCACTGCTACTGGTTTTTTCATTATTCACAACATCCCATGTGTCACTGTAAACAAAACTGCACATACCTTGTTTTTTCATGCGATATAATTCCTTCATTTGAGAACCGGAATATTAACTTTCTAATTGCAGATTTATCTGAGCACAGGATCTCTTTATTTATCCAAATGTACTGATACCATAACCTGCCGAAATAAATGCAGGTTGAAGTTCTCAATCACCCATTAGTTTACTTATATGATCTTGAAGGGAATAAAGAACAATCAACAATGACAGCATAAAGAATTAGCCATGGTTACTAATCTATACTTAAACAAAGCAGTAACTACTAGTTGAAATTAAAAATAGTAATTCAGACTCTCAGTAGCATCATCTTCTGTAGGAGAAGAAGAAGACACATTATAGAAGCAAATAGACATTATAAGTTTTATTTATTTCCACAGAATAAATGACACATGACCAGTTTTGACGATAATCATCATAATAACAATTATAGTAAAAACTGGTCATATATTATATTTTTTTTTACTGTGGAAAGAAATAAAAGTTAGAATCTCTATTTTGTTTCATTATGAAATTCCTCCAGGTTACAGCCTCCTCGGTGAATTCTATAACAGAAGGTTCTTGGCTGAAGCTCTATTGCCTTTCCACTGCTTGGGTAACTAGATCTAATTAAAAGTCACATATTCTGCTCCACAGGCTTACCTATTTATCCCTCAATTAATCACATTTACAGGATGCATGAGGCATTTGTTTTTGTTAATGGCCCGGAAGAAAATTGTTTTTTGTAATAGTGAAAAAAATGAGAATTTGCACAGGCAAATCCGCTAAATACTATGTCATAGTGAAATAACATGCCCAGAACTTAGGAGATTGAAAGAAGAATCCTGTAGACAGGATGACTGGTGAACTACTAGAGACACTTTGCTAGGAGGCAAACTGGTACAGTATGGTAGCAAACCTCTTTATTTAATATTAGGGGTGATCTAGAGACTCCTTCCATTTCGATATTTTGGTCAATAGGTGACCATCTATGGGGAGAGAGTGTATTGAGTTCTCTAATAAAGTTGTATAGTGATAAAACACTTAAATACGAAGTCAAGATAACAATGCTTCCTTAACATTCAAGGTTTACATCCAAGACTTTGCCTGACAGTGCTTCATCGCTTTGCCATCTTTGCTTGAGCCACTCAATACACTTTTCCCCCCATTGAAGGAAGTGAACACCAATTTGGATTTACAGTGTTGAAGGAAATGTGTGATTTAGAAGCCAAAACAGATAGCAAAGGAGCTTGATGTGATCTTCCATGAGTTTTAAGACCATTGAAGGTTGGATGTTTGTTTGTTTTCAGTGTGAATGATCTTTTAACAAAGAGTGAGGCACTTGCCTAAAATAATAAGGAAGAAAACTGAGATTTCATATGTGTGATCAATGTTAAGAGAAAAAATTCCTATCGGTTAGGAATACATATGTACTCTTGTATTTCCTAATCTGTAAGATGTACACTGATATTTTTTGGGTTCGATTGTATAAAAAAAAGTAATGGTGTATGATAATGGCATTGGTTTATAAATTCTGATTATTTTCATTCCAAAAATTAAAGGCCATATTAATGGTTGTTAACAACAGAATAGGTAAGATAACATTTAAAGCAATTGTTCTCTTTCTACAATATAATTACTTTAGAATTCAGTGAGGAATCTAATGTAATTTCATAATGAATCAAAGTGTAGGTAGAAACTTTTATGTATTTCCACAGTAAAAATTTTAAGACACCACTGGTTTCAACAATAATTAACCAAATGGTGATGAATATTGTCGAAAACTGTTGTCTTGAATTTTTTTCTGTGCAAATACATAAAAGTTTCTACCTATATTTTGTTTCAAAATTATTTTAATACGTTTATGGCCATTCCTGATAATGGAAATATGTTCTTTTGGGCCCATAAGATGCAGTCTAATTTCAGACCAAACTGTCCAGTAAAAACAGTGAATCTTACAGGTCGGGAAATACAGTGTACATATGGTGCTTGCATTAAAAGAATACCCCAGGACGTGTGTGTGTATGTGTTCCCTTCCCCTCTCGCGCAGATGGCGATCCCAAGGAGGGCGTCCTGCCCCAGCGGCTCGGAGGCTTCCCCCCAGCACCCCCCCGCCAAGCGGCACAGGGGGTGCGGTACCACGACTCCACCCGTGGCCAGCACCACACCCTCCCAGCACCATCACCACCGCCCCCTGCTGGAAGAGTCCCCGCCCTGCCCCGCGACGACGCCCCCCCTGGCACTCACGGCAAAGACGACCACGGTGGAGGGCAGGGGGGAAGGGTCGCAGGTGCATGCACCACTGCTGCCGTGCTGTGGGGACGTGACGTCGCAGGGGATGATGGTGCAGGAGGGGGCGGAGGGGGGGTTTGTGCCGCGGGACGATCTGGGGGATGACGG
>WURS02057075.1:0-25483 GCA_011762765.2 Rhinocypha anisoptera | reverse complement strand
AACGCAAAGTTTTATTTCTGTTGTTATAACATGGATTTCCACAAAGTCTCGGCCTTAACCATTTCTCAAATAAAAGTAACCTAAAATCAAATTTCGAACCTAAATGTATCGAACCTAAATGTTTTCTTCTTTTTGTCTATAAACAATGTTTAGCAAGGAAACATAACATGCTTCCATAAGCCTTGTGCTTCCAACTGCAGTTATCCCCTCAAGAAATCTAATGACGGTTGCTGTCCAGAATGCAGGGATTGCCTCTTTGGTGGCTTCAAGATGAAGAACGGAAGCAATCTTATCATTCACTCTGAAACTGGCTGTGAAGATTGCACTTGCATGGTAAGGCAAGTCCTCACTCTTTAAGGTTCTTTAGTGTTCTGTGCAAATTGTATAATTTTCAGGAATTTACGTCGATCACTTTATCTCATGGGGTACTGACATCAATAGATTGGCAATTACAGTTCCATTTGCTTTATAATTAGAACTCTTACACTTTTTTGCATAAGCTTTCTTCTTCATATTTACTGTGGCATTTATGTATTACTTTGAGAACCTTCTCCAGCAGTATCAAAAGTTCATAATCCAAAATAAAGCTGTTAGCTTTAAGCACATTTCAGTTATGTCTTCTCCAGGCTCAAATTTAGATCCTTTTACCCTGCCTGAGTATAATGAGAGCCATTATTCAAACTAAGTTCAATTTAAATGGTTTCAAATTATGTTCAAATTCATATTAATATATGGCACTACCCAACATTACTTAGAATTTCAATATTCCACCAAACCAGTTGAAGTGTGAACCATTATTGGCTTTGTGCTGTGTGTGGGCAACTGAATTATAAAAGGACTACAGTCCAACTGCTTATAAATGGTCCTGCACAAAAATTTCTGAGCACCTCCCTCTCTGTCCTCAGTTACCACCACTCCAGGCTCCTTCCTTTTCATTTCGTGCCTCCCCTACCAGCACCACTTCAGCATATTTGCTAGCTCTTGACATTTTGGTTCTCTCTCAGTACACCACTGTATGAAAAACTGGCAGCACTGTTTGCCTCTCCTCCAGTGTGTGAGTGAAAGAGTAAAGAAGGGGAGGTAAAGCTGGGAGGGGTGGTAGGCAGTTGTAGCTCCACCCACTGATCACTTAGAAGAACCATTTCTAAACGTTCGGACTCTAGTACCAAGGGTCAAAACTCCTGGAAGACTAAGTGTTAAGAGATGAGGCTGAAGTGGACATAAATTAATCAGGTGCTGGTATAGAAATATTTAAATTTGATAAATGTGAATTACTTCAAGAAAAACGAAGCACCTGGGATAGATAAAATATGTTGACGAATTATCAAGTCTCTAGGGGCTAAGACAAAAGATGTTATTTTTGGAATATTCAAGGATTTCTATCAAAGTGCTGGAAGACTTCCAGAGGATTAAAGTGATTGTGATTCTGAAAAAAATAAGAACAGAGAGATGCAAGTAGCATCAAATGCTGTGTGCTATATCTTACTCTATATTTTTTTATACCTTACTCTATGTTATCACTCATTTGAGCTACATGCCAAACTTGTTAGGCTTTTTTTATTTATGGAAAGAAAAACTTTGCAAATCCACATAAAATTTTATGTGGGTTTGAAAAGTTTTTCTTTCCATAAATACCATGGAATTCCACAATGTAGTGGCTGCCATCATCGATTTCATCTTGTAAGGCTTTGAAATTTTTTTGCATTTTAGAACTTTTTTGGTCTGTGTAATTCCACTGGAATTAAACCAAAAGTTCGATGTAATGGCAGGACAGATATTTTTGATTGGCTTGTTCCTAATGAATCTGATTGGCTCACTATTTAAAACTGGAAATATCACACAGAACATAATGGAATAACGAATTTTTAGCAAAATTTTGCTATGAAGAGGCAAACATTGTAGGACAGGGCCAGTATGCATTTCACTTTGTTAAACAGGAGTTTTTGTGAAGTGAGAGTTTATTAATGAGGGGTATTTCACGATACATTTACATAGGAATTTGGCAGGTCCAATAGTATTCATTTGCTCAATGGAGTTTTCGTTTATCAGGAGTTTTTTAAGTAGTGGTTTTACTGTATTAAGTTTTATCTCTCCCATATTCTATATTAAAATCAACTCTCTGATGTAATCATTTTTTTTTTTAGACTTGGATATAAAAATTAATTTAATTTAAAATACTAATGCTTTTATACCATACTTTTCTTGTTCTAATAATTGTAGTAGTTCTACATAGTAAATGTTACACCTTTGGTTTTAGGCTGGTGAAATATTGTGCAAAAAAAACATATGCATTGATGAATGTGTTCTTGAGAACAAAACATGGCCATCTGGTGCTGAGTTTTCCCTTGGTCATGATCCCTGCACGGATTGCCGATGCTGGGGTGGCAATGTTACCTGCCAAGCTGTTTCCTGCCCCAAGGGTCCAGCTTCTTGTACTCATGGCATCTTGCTTCCTGGATCTTGTTGTCTGAATTGTGAAAAATGTGATTACATGGTAAGCATTGTTTAAATTTTGTTTTTAAAATTACATGTGCTTCATAAAATTTGTTCAGTTTAAAAGAAGTAGGCTCTTCCATTTATTAGTGAAAGAGCCACCCTAGGTTCTTTCACTTATATTTAATGTACATAATTTATTCACTTAAAAATTTATCTATCTAACATAATAAAAACCATTTTGTTAAGTTGAAAATTCAAACCAATCATTTGTGTTATTTTGTTCTCTGCTATCACTAGAGTGAAACTTCAGTTTTGCAATCCATCATTTTTTCTCTAAAATTCTAGGCACACTTCATTTAATTTTAGACAAACTCTCTTGTGAATAATTACTATTGTATGCCCATTTTATTGCTTCATTTAAAACTATGTCTACTTCTCCAACTCAACTTTAAAGCTATTTTTTTTAGACTTGACTAATATTATTTAATTTTTGTTGAAATATATCTTTCTGGGAAAGTTTAGAAAAATTATTTTTTTTGTGCTGCTTGAATGAATAGTCTATAAAGAAACATTTTTCTAAGCATAATTATTCTTCTTGTAGTTATAATAATCACTATACACATATTATTATATGAAATTTTCATATTTATGAAAATTATCATTGCTCCTGGTGAGTAAAATTCTCGTTACTGATAGTAATGAAAAAATTGTGGTAAATATTTGGTCACTTAAATGATCTGCAAATGAAAACAAAACTAAGATGATGGGAGGGGTGCTCTAACTAGAAGGATGGCTAGGAGTCATTTGACTCAAGTTACTTTTTACCATGACAAAAGCCTTTCAATAGACATTTTGCCTTAGTAATCTAGATTTTTAAAATTATATTTCTATTCCACATAAATAACACATTAATGATACATTCTGGTGTTTAATAATGCATAATCATCAATACTATTGATGAAACAATTTTTTATACTCATTTGTCATGACTTTCAAACCTGTCACTATTATCATGGAGTCACTGTATTTCCGATTATATAATAATTAAATTCATATAATTTTATTTTTCACTCAGCTTTGTCTGAATCTGCAGAATATTATCAGTACATTTAATGATCTGGCTAAACCCTATGTCTGGGGTCACTTTTTTCTCATCATTATGTTTCTGTTACTGAAAATTTTTTTTTATTTGTGCTGAAGAATTCACTGCAAAAACATACATGTAGTGCATTTTAATAGAAATTCGAAACATTGTACACAACATTTTTTCATCTTTTTTCTCTTCTTTTCTATAATGCAGAAATTCGTTTAGACATTTAGGTTTTACTTCAACCAAACCCTTTATCCCAATTTTATCTGGTATTTTTGGCATTTACTGTATAAATGAATGTCTGAATTTTCATGGAAATGGTGTCCATCAGTTGTTAAACCTTCACAGGGCTCGAGAATTAGTAAAAATTTGTTTCAACAGTGAAGAAGCCGTAGCAAATTAGTCTGTCTTAAGAGCTTAACAACAAGTTGCACTTGAATCAAATCACAAATGTTTCATTACATTCAAGAATCAATCCCCTCTTTAAGAATACTTTTGAGCCCCAGGTTTTATCCCAACAGGTTTTTGTGGTCAAATGGATGCCTCTTGCATATACCATTGCAATGAATTTAAGAAATTCCTCTCTTGAAAAACAGCAATTAGGATTGAATTTTACAATTGAAACCATTCCTTGACTTGGGTGATGGTGTCTCCCAGGCACATATCAGGGGGCTGGAAATCCAGGCAAAACAGCAAGGTCAGGCACCATTCTAATCTGAGCAAAGGCAAAAAAAGAGTAATCCAAACTTGAGGGTATGGGGTTCGTGGTCAACAATATTTTTTTTACTGTTTTCAACAGCCTCAAAACCATAGTCGATAGTGAAATCAGTGTTTAAGCACAGACAAAGGTAGAGATTTATATCATGGAGTGAGGAAATAACTCTGGTTTCTGCATGGTGAATATTGAGAGTTACATACAAAATGTTCTCTTTACTGTTTAATGGATAATGCATTTCAGATGCTAGCTCACCATCTTCTGATGTCACTCAGTACTTGGACCTATAGAATAATGAAAGGAAACTCAAAACTATGTATTTGAACTGTGAAATATGAATTCTTGTATCTGCTACCACGAAACTGGCCTATTGTGTATTATGAACATTCATACAGAAGATGTGGTTACTAGATAAAGCTGAGCTAAATTTATGGTGCTCATAAAAGTTGAAAACACTTAGTACTCACCAAGCAATGAAGAATTTGCCTAAGAATCAGGATACACAATACAGAACATGTGTCTGGATTTAAAAAAAGTCATTGAGTGGAATTGTGTGTGATTTTAGAGGTGAATAATAAAAACAGGAGATAAAAATAGAGGAGAAATAACCTTATAAGAGGAAAAGTACCTACATAAAAAATTAAGAGCCTATGGCTAAGAGAGATTTTTAGGATACACTCGTGGTCAAATGACGTTTTGTAAAAACAAAATATTATACTAAAATTAAATTCATTTCATCAAATTTCAGATGGAAGTAGTCAAAGTGAAAAAGCTAGAAAAATTTTAATTTTTTTAGAGAAAGAATAAGTCTAATTCAAAATATGGGTAAAATGACCCCTTCAGTCCTGCTGTTAAAGTACATTGTACACATGCTAGTCTCTCTCACTCTAATGACAGTGCCTGTGAATGAAACTGCCTCCATGCAATATTGTAGCAGAACTTTCATAAATCCTGTCGTTAAGATTGAGGCTTGATTTAATTTTCTGTGAGAAAAATCTAAAACCTAAACTGGTGGCAGGTCTTCAAAATCCAAAGATTTACTTAGGGTCTGTGATGGACCTAAGACAACATGCGAAGCATGTATCAGTATCTCAATTGTAAGTGAACTTTTTTGCTGTAAAGGTAAAAGCCACAGGCAACTAAATGAAAGCAGTGATGCACTTTACATACCACATTAATATAAATGCTGGCAACTTCTTTGGCATAGATCATTGTGCTTTATTAATTTTTGGCAATGATATATTTGGCAGGCAAGGGTTCAACTGTCTGCTTCTCTGTTTCCTTAAATTTCATACCCAAGAACAATCAAAATGGCTGGTCATTCAAAGAATGAATATATTAGGAGTATGGTAAAGAACCACAATCCATATATTGATTGATCTAAAAAATAAATGTTTTATTCTATGAAATTGAAGTTCATTCTCCAGTTGTAACTTACCATTATGATTTCTATGTTAAGGGAAAGCTGTATGATGACAATGAGACCTTTATGTCTGATGAAGAAAGTTGTTCCCGTTGCATATGCCGCAAAGGAAACGTTACTTGCGAGTTGGAATGCAGTGAACCACAGGCAGTAGAGGAAGAGTGAATGAAAAGCTACATCTTAATGTATTTTATAAACTATGAAGTAGTTGTGTGCCTACGTAATGTACCTCAAAAAATGACAGTACTTCATAGGAATATTTTAAAACTTGAAGCCTTTACTCAGTTTTACATTTTCCAAAAGAATAAATGTATATGGTATGAGTTTGAAGTTCTTTATTCTTAAAAAATATTTTTGTTATACAGCAATTTTATGGCGTTCAGAGAGGTACTGTCATCTTGTGTAGTCTTAGAGATTCCTAACACAGGCGCAATGATTTCAAGTGAAATCTCAGGGCAGTTTAAAAGTGTACTATAAAAAGGATTTACCAGGACTCTTCTGTGTGCAATATTAGTGCGTATCCATATTTATAGTTTCCCATTGGTGTTATCAAATGATGATCAGTGTAGTGGACTCACGGAGAAAGCATATCTTGTATGTGATCAGGGAGCTCCATAGTTATGAGTGGGCAGAAAATAGTTTTCTCAATTTTTTCCTGTATCCATGGTAGTTATGCTTCTCTCGTAGTAACTAAATAATGTCTACTGATTACTGCATCCTTACAGTTACTAATTTCACCTAAAGTTAAGCAGAGACTTTTTGTCTTGTCTTCCAGCTGCCATCCCATTTATTAAGCAATTCTTCCTTCAGGTATTATCAGGAAAAAATATGTTATTACTACTCTTGTTCAAAAAGAGAAGAGAATGACTACTAAAGGGTCCATGAAAACTTGTGTTCAAACATTCCTCATAAGCATTTTTGTAAACTATCTTCTAATTTTATGTGTTATACAGACAAATTCCATAAAAAATGTTTTATAAAAATTTAGTTGTAATCCAAAGCTAATAAACAATGGTAGTAATACTGATGATAATAGGTAGCTGAAATACAAGTACCTACTTCAGCAATGCTGTCACAAAAATTCCTTTTCTGTTGTATGATCCATGTAACCTTCCTTAGCACTACAGTTATTTACATAGTGTGGCTGTATTTGTGGCATTTCCAATTTTGATATTCTTTGCAAATGATGATTAATTTTATTATTTTGATAGTTAGGGCTAAATATTTCTCCAATCAGTAGAATGTCTATAAACACCCTGCTCTAATAAAAAAAAATCTCCAAACAGCAAATTAGAGGTCTGAAAAGAAATTTTGTTAAGCTATATATCTAAGCATATGCATGGAGTGCATTTACTAAAACAATGTATCTTTCTCACTTTCTTAAGCTTAAGTACTTTGCACCTTTTGGAACATATTTCGTGTTAGATTTTTTGTAATGTCCTTCAGGAAAAGTTAAGTCAGTGGTATTCTTTTATTATATGGATAAACAGCTGCCTTTTATGTTTTTTGGATAGGCCAAATTAATTGAAACAATTCTTTAAATATTTCATTTCAATTGTTTAATTAAACTTATACATTTATACTAGTGAATAAACTTCTGGAATCAATGATATTTTGGGAACCCTTTTTTTCTCTTTAAAGTAACTCTTAAGTTCTTATTGCTTGCCAAAATGTTAATTCATGCACATGGAAACTACCTCAGTGGAAGGTTTAGGAAGCTTTGTGGTTAATCAAATCATAATGTTGACACCAAGTTTTAATTTATGTTGTATTTTTTCAATCACAGCTTCAGAGAACTTTCTTTTACATAAAACCAAATTCTGCAACATTTTTACCACATTTCATTGAAAATTTTACTAAGGCATGTGACTTATGAAATTGTCCATTAATAAATAGCATTTTAAAATAACGTTTTATTTTTGTTTTTATTGCTGTTTTGAACTTACCTTAGACTTCTGTAACTGGAAGTGTCATTACCATAGATAAGTGAACTTAAGTTTCTCCATTTTGCAGTGTTCCAAGGTTATGAATGTCACATACTATCAACATCAAAATGGTATATTGCCTGGATGACAAAGAGCCCCTCCCTGATGTGACTGACCTTAACATAATTGAGTGACCTTGAGCATACACACAACACTTGCCAAAATATTTAGTATCCTCCATTTTTAAATACAAACCTATATATTATCACAGTAGCAAACTAATGATTTTATTTTATTTATCCACGACAAAATAATTTCATTAAATAATTAGGATAATTAGCAAATTAGGTTTTATAATATAAAGTATAAATAATTACAATGTATGACTGGGACTCCAAAATGTGCCTAATGAGATGACTCAATCATGCACTCAAGGGGCAAATTGCAGGATATTTCACAATGTAGACAAATTACCTCTAAGTACTGTAAAGGCCACCTTACACAGTGCATTTATGATCTCATCGGAAACAATATCTCCCAGAATGATATGGGATCATGCACAGCAAAAATAGAACGTTCTAATTTTTGAGTGCTGGTCATAAATGCAGCACTCGTCAGCCATGTTGATTATGTGAAATCTGGAGACACTGCTCTGAAGCTAAAAAATCTTATTACGATAACTTAGTGCATAGTAATATGGTAAGCAGGCAATTTGAAACATATTAAAGTATAGAGTATAAAGTGTTGTGTGCAATTATTTAATTGAGCCCTGGGAGGCAATTAGTTGTAAACCTAGATGTAGAAAGTATTATGTTGCTCAAGGGTTGGTTTTAAGGTGATGTGTATATCATATCTCCTGTTGGTCGCATTGTCAAAATGACAGATACACACAGGTAGCGGCATATGATATTTACTGCCACTGGGATGCACATGATATCATGCACCATGTGGCAAATTTTCATTACTGGATTCTGTCATTCATAAAATATCATATCTGACAAGATCATGTACCACGAAAGGTGTCCTTAACTTACAGTAAACATCATGTAGGCCCTCTTGTTGGGAGATTTCATAGCTATTTACATCAGTGCAGGAATTATTTGAATGGGTTATAAATAATCACTAATGAAAGACTTGAGTACATTTTGTCTGAATGACCAGAATGCTTTATAACCAAGAGGATATACAGCTATCCCAGGCCCCCTCCAGTTGATCAGGACCCAAAAATAATAACTATTACAAATGGATTCAATTTAAACAAGAATACTGTTTTATGCTACAACAAAGTACAAAGTCGTATATGATACATAATCAAACATCCCATTAGCACACCAGTTGGTGACAGAAAATAGCATTGGAGCCTTGGAGAATTCTCACAAACACATTGCTGCTACTTCCCTGCTTATTGACCCAACCGGGAAAGTCATTACTGTTATATTATTATATGAAATGTTATAATGTCAATAATAGAAAATGAGTGAGCTTTTTTTATGCCACTGAAATACTTTGTCGTTGGAAAAATCAAAATGTAAAGTAATTACCACCATTAATCTTTCACTTTTAATACTACTATAATTGTATTCCAAGTTGTATAAAAAAGGCATCAGCAGTATTATTGGGCATATTTTCATATATAAAGTGAAACAGTAAATCATACATATTGTTTTCACAACTAACACACAATTACGACCACAGCTATATGGTATTCACAAATATTTAAGATAAATAAACAACTTTCCCCATTACATGCATATAATTTATGGGCAGGCCAGACTAAAACACAGCCAGTATAAAGGCATGCACAACTGCATAGAAAGAGCGATACTGCCCATTATTGTCAAAAGTTCAAAGTCAGATATAGACCATTTAACATTAAAATTCAGGACTAGGGACAGCCTGATTTCATAAAGGCAATTTAATGAAATTGCTAAAAGCATGTCTTCAAGTTAAATGAATATTTAAATATTTAACAGTACCATTTTGAAATAAAACAAGGGTAGTATGACCAACAGCATCTATAGACACTAGCACAAAGCAAATGCTGTGAATATTATAATAACAATCACAATAGTTTTAAACAAACAAATGTTTGTGACTTACTATCACACATCACATAACAATAATTAGGTTTTCAATCAATGAAAAATCCTTATCTTTCTAAATAGTTTCAAAATTTCACATTATCATTGACTTTCATCAGTTTTGGTCTAATGTCATTTTAATAACTGGACAAATGAATGCTACAAATTCTTATGAATTAATGTATGAATTTAAAGCAAAAAGATCAAGTGAAACAATATAAAATAAATGCCTAGGGGACACTAAGTGGTGGACATTAAGGGATGAGGTTTGTTAGAACTTATTTTTAACAAGGTTTAAAATCTTCTTAATACAATAATGCATAACAAACTTTCATTAATACTCTTGTGAAATATTTTATCCAGTGCTTACATGTTTATCCTACCTCATGAATTAATCCCTGGATTAATGTGTGTATATGCGTGGAATATACAATGTGGGTATATATTTATACACACACATGTAGGCAAACACACATTGTATATGGTAGTATTTTAAGTACTAGCTTCTTGAAGGCTATTTTATAGCATTAATTGGAAGACTACTAATTAAAATTCAATCTTGAAATTTCAAATAGCTCACAATATCATATAATATGCACAAACCTCTATTTTGATCAAAATGATTTCATTCACTCATATTAACTATAAGTACACCTATTTTTAAGGACTAGTATAACTGGAATATTCATTATGGACTTTAAAGTGAACAAAATCACTCCATGAGAAAGGCCCATGGGTAAAATAGGACAAGAATGCCAAAACTGGGTACATTTCAAGAGCATAAAGACAGACCTTGGTAATAAGCACTGCATTATTACAAGTCCTCGATTAATGGACAAAAAGATAATAAATTTTAGCAATGGAAAATGGTCGTCAGAACCAAAAATCTACAATCAGCATTTTTTGCTAACAGTTCTCAGTAACATCATGCCAATTCATATTAAAACATCTTTCATCACTGATATGCACACTCCCATGATGACACTGCATACTCCCATCATTCCAACGATGGCCTCCGGCCCAATTATGTAGATTTGTGTTAGTGAGCATGTGCACTCATCTTGTTTTAAACCTTCAAATACTGAGTTTGGGATGAAAATATTTTTTGGAATTTGCTATATTCTCAGGATTGTTAGATGACAAGAAAGTGAGTAGTAATCACTTATGAATTCTACATTTATGTCTTTGAATGTTCTCAGTTCTAATGTTACTACTGGCACCTCTTCAATTTAGCAGGAGAATTATTCATTTTCACCTTCCATTATGGCCAAAAGAAACCCACAAGGAAATGCTTGACATTAATATTTTTTATGATGACCTGTGTACCTTTAACTAAATCTTGTAACCTGAGACACTATTACAATCACATTGGTCACAAGGCACAAACCCACTCCTTCAGCCCCTCTCCCACTTCAAGGTCAGTGAGAAATTAAAGCTTGCCAAATGACAAGGCCTTCCAAGCTTGGGAGGTCACATATTTAACGTGAACAAGCGGCAGTCTTGGCAGGGTTTACTGCAACCAAAGTTGTGCAAGCCTCTGAGACGGAGTGACAAAATTTCAACTTGTAACACAAATCAAACAAGCATCCATTCATCAACATGGGCTCTTTGCTTTTCTCAGTTACGTATCCCCTTGCCTAAATCTCACCTCAAGAAACAGAAGTTTCCTTTCAATTTACGAGTCATGGCTCTCTTCCTAATTCTTGATAAAGGGTGAGATAGAAAAACAGTTATTTACAAAAGCATTATATGGCATAAAATAAGATTTTAATTTGAATGCCAAAGTAAAATTGTTTAGTAATACTTAAGCCTGGTATTAATCATCGTAGTTGCCTCAATATTTCAATGGCCAAATAACAAAAAGCTAATGTAATTACATCATTGCACTGGATATTGTTTTATTGTATTTTTAACATAACTACCACACTGAAAATGAGATTTATGTCCATAGGAAGAAGTACATAATTGATGGGAGAGATGTAGAACAAACAAAAGTGCACAAAATAGTCATTGGTTATAATGCTCCTCAAGTTTGGCATTTGACATTACTTTTTTAGTTGTCCATTTGCACTAACTTCAAACACACATCAAAGTTGATGGCAATATACTAAAGATAAAATTGTTTTCAAAATGGATCAAAAACTACACTGCTCTTATGACAAAAAGCCATGCTGCCTTTGAACTATCAGAATGAATGGATCATAAGCAGTAAAAACACAGCTTTTCTAGTTATTCCATTACATTGATGTTTTCTTAGAATCACAAGTTCTAGTTCAATACCTGATTCATTAGGTATTAAGAAAAAGTTATATATTACTTCTTGACAAAATTAGTAATAATAGATGCTGTGCTTTCTAAATTTGGAGGAATCAATAATGTAAACAAATCTCCTTCAATTAAACCAAAATTGCAATACATAATCCTCATTTTTTATAATCACTTGATCGAAAATTTATCATTAGAATGTAAGATAACAAGACTCAAAAATTGGATGCAAGAATGACTATAATCACTATGCACAAAAAACTGCTAATAATGATGAAATTGAAATTTCAATAAAATGGAGAAGAATTTGGTTTTGGGATTTCTTGTGTGTACATTCATTTTTTGTGAAAGTTTTTCAACATTTATTTGTTGATTTAACATGTAACAATTTAAAAGCAAACTGAGAACAAGGTAATGTCCAGCACAATCCCATGGAAATCTTCATGATAATGGTAAAAGATTAATTATAATTAATCTTACAGCAACATATTGGTTTTTTTAAGAAGAGATGGCATTTAAAAAGCTAGTATATGAAGTACTAGCAGATGCGATGCAGTGGTTAGTATTTAACACTCAGGAAACAAGAATGATTTTCTCTTCAGCCATGAGAATCCAATTAACTGCAAAAAAGAGCTATAATAAGGAACCCCAGTTTAGTGCTTACACAATGAAACATGAATTAGAAATGGTAGCCATAAATTTGTAGTTCAAGCAGAAATAGAATAATTCCAATATTTTAAAGAAAAATTTCTATTTAGTCTTCCAATACCCAACATTCCATCAAAATAGTGTTTGCTATCAGAATTGCAGTTGTATTTACTGCAAAATAAAACAACTTTTAAAAGTAAAATAAAAATTAATAATGCTCACAAAAATTATAACAGGAGTTCATAATACATGAAGCAATACAAGAAAATCTAAGTATTTTGAATTGTGAAATTCAAGGAGTGTAAACTTCCTTACAGATGTTTATTGGTAACCATCTATAACAATAATTTGAGTCAACAAAAAGAGCTGGTTCCCAAGTTGGTTGTCTTAAACAGAGCATTATGGGTTATGTATCCCAAAGGAAAGGCACATCAAGTTTTCATTCACTAAAATTAGCACTTCCTAATTATATATTATAAATTACATTTCTTTACAATCATTTGGTTCTCCTACTGTACAATAACCAGCAAATGAAACATGCTTCTCAAGAGCTGATGTTGGGAGGAACTACTAATTGATGCATTGACCTAATTTACTAATTGTTATTGAGGACTATGCTGTGTACTTCCTAAATGGCTTGGATCTGTCCCTTTAGTAGTTTTTTTGTTTCCAAGGGAAAGCTTATTAATAAGGCCTTCCACCATAGCCGCATCAACTAATCCAACAAACTTATCAGCAACTTGACCATTTGTGACAGCCACAACAGCAGGTACAGCTTTAACTTCGAAAGTGTGAACTAACTCTGGACAGTCCTCCACATCAATCACGGCAAGATCAACATCAGTAGACGTCGCTAATAACTTGCGAAGAAGAGGAGTCAATATTTGGCATGGCTCACACCACTCGGCATGGAAGTTGACCAACACAGGAATGTCACTGTTCATCACACGCTCCATAAATGTGTCCGAATCACTAACGTCAAATACCTTTCTGTGAGGTGGAGACTGAAAAAAACTGCGGTTGTGCCGAGAAAGTATTCTTGCCATTCGAAATGCTACCCACCTGGGGCAGCTGACAAGGCTTTGAAGCAAAACCATTGCTATTTTCTATTTCGAAACAATTTGTTTATTTTATCACCGAGTACTTGTATGAAGTTAACTTTATATCAACCAATAAAAATTTTCAAATTTGTTTCCAATTTCTTACTTGCTGCGGAACATTCTGATGAGAAATTCAAAAGATGCTACTACTAATTTAAAGTCTCCACTGTTTAATTGGTTGTGCATGGCATGGCACCATCAAATCAGAAAACAGATAGCAGATGAACCCACATAGAGCAGATAATGCTAAGAATATAATAATGGATATCCTCCAAAAGAAAAAATTGTCGAACACCTGGAATAGAATGGTAGCAGGCAAATTAGAATGTACCAACAACCTACAATTATCAACATGCAAAACTTCGTTGGCTCACATGGTAAATTTAAGTTTCGTAGCGACTAAAAATTTCTCTGAAAGTATCAATCTGAAGTAACCTTTTTACAAAATCAAAACAATGATAAATACTTTGAAAGTCCTTGTGGCAGAATGACAAAGCGTTTAGTGCCATTTACTGCGACGCAACAAACTTGGCAATGTAAGCTTTCGACTATTTTAATTACAGATCTAAAAAACGTTACAAACATTCATTGTGTGACGCTGAATTAAAATGTGTCACTAATCAATGAATCGGGCATATAGCTTAATTAAATAATGTTTGTATGCATTTAACTTGCACGTATATCCCTGTATTCTGAATATGATCACATTACCTTTATTATAGATGGATCATCCTTATTTTCTGACTCACGAGGAATTAATAGGAGAACGGTTGTTATTATAAAGGAAACAACGATAGAAGTAGCTCCAAAGCTTTTTTGAGTACGGTAGGACAGGATACAAAGCATAAAACTTAATGTCCAAAGACAAAGTATGGCAAATACCCCTGCTCCAAATCCAAAAACCTGCACTGTCATAACCTGAAATAAACATTATAATTGTTTGAAGTCTAAATTATGGGTGCATATCCCCAATACTAGAACTCTTTGGGGATTACTCTTAATTAAATACGGCTTCATAATTCTGAATTAAAAATTCAAACTATTTTTACCACGCTTAAATATCGCCTTACAGTCCAGGACCAAATTTTAACGTCACTGTGACGAAGTGCATACTAAATTTTAATATTCCTACCTTCAAAAATCCTTCACATACTTCTCGGAAGGCACATTTGTAAATTACGTCATCCAAATGAGCAAGGCAAGTTGTTATGTCGTCACATCCGCTTGCTCAGCTGCTTCAAAAGCGCGTTAGTTCGGAAATGGGATCCATTTAACAGCAGCTTATAAAAGACGGATTATGCCTCATCATTCTGTCTGAAAACGAGGAGCAGGTAACGATAAGGGATAGTAGTCTGGTGGCAATGATTGTAGAGGTCATTGCTAATGTAGAGATCATTGGAGAAGAGTTTATTGCTGAGGAAAAGTGGTGTTGAGTGCCACTCACGAGTTACCAGTCATTCAGTTAATTTCTGTCTACCGGTGTTCAAGTATTTTAGCCATGGCCAAACTATTGGCCTGGAGTTATTTATGTTCTCAGTTGCATTGTGTTTCTTTCTTGTATATTCTTTCTTACTCTAGTGGTTTAAAGGTAGGTTAATACACAGCTTTGTGATAGCATACTTATCGGCAGAGTCTTAACAATTTCTTTTGTGAATATGCTAGAGCGAGTCAGATGCTGATTTCCTGATTGGAATGAGTCAAGAGCCTAAAAAATACTATGAAATTACCAAAGAAGACCATTTATTTTCCGATGAATACATTCCTAGTAAATTGCAGACAAATGATGGATTTAAAGAGAAAGAATTCTGGCATTCGTACAGGTTTGGCACAGGGACAGGGAACAGAGAAGGTGAGTTATTTAAACAATATTTTGTGCTGTTAATATAAAGAAAGATGTGGTGGCCCTAGAGGAAGTGGTTACACAAGTGCTAAATGGCTACACAGTTTGTATGGCCGGATACACTCACTGCAGCAATTTGTCACATTTGTGTAGCCACTTTCTCTAGGGGAGATACATTTCATTTACAGTATTAAGGATTTCTGGAGTTTATGAAGATACTTGGATGGGCGAAGGCTGCCATGGAAAAGGAGTGTGGTCATGGCAGTCTTTGGAAACTGGTAGAAATCAAGGTCTGCTACTTGGTCTTGGCAAAGAGTCCTTATATCTTTGCTCGTATAGTGCTCCTTATACTGAAATGGACCAAAGAAAGAGATATCCTATCTACAATGCTACACAATTTTCATTAAGTAAGTCATTTTCTGTATATTTTATTACATTAAATCCAAGTACCAATTATGTGAACCACCACCCTTCAAAACAAGCACACTAAGGCCAAATTCCTGTTAATCAAGGATCCCATGGCACTGAATAACTTGTAGTAATTGAAAAATAAAACAGGTATGATGTTAAATTCTTATTAATGAATCCAAGTAATTTACATAGGTATATAGCTTGAGGTAGTTTTATTTGCTATTTTAGTGTAATTATAATCATGCTATTTACATAGACTGGATAGGAGGACAGAAGAATACCTAGGTGAAGATCATCAGTTCAGTTTTAGAAGAGGCAGAGGGACTTATGATGCAATGAGGACATTGCTCGAACAAAATATTGAGCATAATCAGGATGTTTTTGCTTGCTTTGTAGACCTTAAGAAAGCATATGGTAAAGTAGTAAGTAGTGTGAAAGGCGAAGGGAAACTACCACATTAAATATTTCCCTAGAAAATGCAGCTCTGCATTCACATATTGTGATGGCATTGAGGGCTGCAGTCAACCAATCTTCAGATTGTAGTACTGATGATGATGATAAAGTAGGGTGTTCTCAACTAATGAAACTGTTGCAAAAAATCGGAGTGGATTGGAAGGATAGCAGTCTCATTAGAAACCTTTATATGGCCCTGGGTGTGCAAGTAAGGGTGGCAGATGAAGAGTTTGAATGGGTGTAGTTAGGTAGGGGAGTAAGACAGTGGTGTCGGTTGTCTCTTGTGCTTTTTAATGTGCACTGAGAGGAGATGGTGAAAGAGGCATGGGAAACCGTTAAATCAGATTCGCCGACGACTAAGCCGTAGTTAGTAATTCAGCCAAAAGACTGCAGATCTTGGTGAGGTTGACCAGTATGAGAGGTTTGGGACGAAAATTAACAGTAGGAAAACAAAAGTAATGAGATTCTTGAGAAATAAGGCTTAATGTCACACTAGAAGGGCAGATATTGGAAGCGATAGAAAAGTTTAAATATTTGGGGAGCATCATAGAGAAAAATTGACACAGTGGGCAGGATATTAGACAAAGAATTGCAGTAGCAAAAGAAGATTTGTGAAAAGGAAGGAGTTGATGAGAGGGACCTTAAGCAAAGACTTGAAGAAAAGTTTAGTTAAAACCATCCTATGAGGCATAGCATTATGGATCTGAAACCTGGTCCATGAGGACGGACGATGAGCATTGATTGAAGGCTTTTGAGTTGTGGGTTTTGCAAAGGATTGAAAATATGAAGTGTGCAGAGAGGAAAACTAATGAAGAAGTAAAATTCACTGATTTCACTTGGTGGAATTCCATAATAACACAATATAGATTCTAACTTAGATGTATTTCCATAGAAAAATATAAACATGACCGGTTTTGACAATAATTATCAGCATGTCGTGTTTATATTTTTCTGTGGAAAAACATCGAAGTTAGTACTTATATTTTGTCTTAGTGAATAAGTGCTAAGAATGGTAGGGGAGGAGAGGCAACTTCAGCCTGAAACCCGAAGAAGGCAGGAAAGTTGGATGGAAGGAGCACGAAGAGGCAATGGCTTGTTGAGGGTTGTGATAGAGGGTAGAATGTTGGATAAGTAAGGTAGGAATAGGAAGAGGATAGGGATTTTGGATAGAATGATAGGTGTTGGAAAGTATGCAGATTTGGAGAGGGTTTAAGTTAATATGTAGTGGGAAAAGAAAATCTAACCTGAGACTCGTCAACAAAAACCTACCTTTACAGGTAGATTACCCTTCATTCATTCTCATACCTTGGGACCTCTGCAAGAAACCATTTGATTTCACACCCAGCATCTACTAAAAGTCATTCTGGATCAATCAATTTTACTATTAATGGCATTTTTCTGTTTGGTAGTAATTCCTATGGAGAAGTAATAATTTATTTCTGTACTAATTTTAATGTCAGGGAACAAGGAGAAATCAGCAGTTGGGGGTCTGAATGAAATTCTGATAAAGTTCACTGTGGAGGCCGTCACCTTGTGGAAATCCATGATAGATTGATGGTTTTTAAAAAAAATAACTTTTATAATTCCACAAATAAAAGTTATTTTTTTTAAAAACCATCGAAATTCTGATAGTTGAATAGTGATTAAGTACTCTTAAGATATAATGGTTCACTGGAGCTTCTACCCTCTTGTTTGTGAACTAAGACTAATGAAGTCTAAATGATGTACATAGGGCTTCATTTTGATGAATTATAATAAATGAAATCCTTAACTTTGCTCTTTTTATCATCAGGTGTTTCTGGATTTCCAACTGCAGCTGTAATATTTCAAGCTTGGAATGACACTTCTAAAACAACTGATGTCATTGCAGTAGTAGCATTGGAATTTAACAGAGCACAACCAATGCTTGTCTGGTATAGAGTCCTTAAGGATCATGGGAGATTTGTTTTGGTGAGTCCTTGGGAATTATTTGCAGCCAAATAGGCATTACTGGTGGCCTTCTAGTTTTGAGTAGTGATTCTTATTTCACCATTAAGAGAAATCTATTTTTGTAAGAGCATTTCTAAGAGTGGTGATATACAGGGCTTGTAGTTCTTTAGTCTTATAATTATATGAATAGATGGCTATCATAAACTGTAATGGTTATCATGTACCTATATTTATAGATTTATTCTTAAATGATTTTGATTTATGTTGATTAATTCAAACTAGACTACACCAAAGAACCATTGTGATGAAAATATTTCAGCAAAGTTAGACTTGCAAGCAAATAATCTTGTCATCAATGCTAATAGTGCCTCAATTCAGCTCCTCAATTTTTGTCTACTACCTGTTTCTGCATAACCCTTCACTTCAATTCAGATAATTTTTTCTTTCTCCAATTTGGATGCTCCTCCTTAGTTACACCTTTCTCATTTGAAGTACCCAAGTATGTCAGACAGAACTCAGATATACCTAACATTTACCTAACCTTCTGTTGTACCCAGATATGTTCATGGCATGCTACTGCTTTTTAACCATCTAAGGACTTTTCTCTAGGACCTTTTATTTCTTCTTACTTAAGAAAGCTCCTTTTCATTCACTTGCCTTATGAAGCATAAAAAATTTGAGACCATGAATTTGTCATGTCAATCAATGAAAGTACAGGAATAAGGGCTATGGGTCAGACAAGCAGCTGCTGCCCATTTGACGTAATCATACTTTGGAATGAATGCAGAGCATTGTCCATTAGATCTTCATGCTGCCTTGGAAAATGTTATTTGGATCAGGAGAAATTATATTTTCTAGCAACACAATACCTCATCAATCTAATCAATTTTGAGTGAGTGGTCTCATGTGAGTGCCAGATGAAGTCGCCCTGTTATGCTATTTCTGTTTTGAAGAGGATCTTCTGCTTGGGAATCATTTATCAGCACTGTTACGGTGGTTTTTGTTAATGGAGAAGGATAAGACCTATAAGCTAGAAAAGTGGTTGCAAATCATATGCACGAATAGTTTCTGCTCTGGCTTGAATTTGAGGGACTACATTAGTTAGACCTTTGATTTGCAGTGTTTTAAAAAAGTTTGGATCAGAAGAAATTATTTTTCTCAGCTACTTGATAACGTCATCCTATGAAAGTTTTAGTGGGTGGTATCATTTGAAGTCCACATAGTCATCATATTGTGGTATCTCTAATTAGGAGAGGGATTTCTTCTATGTCATCATCTTTCAGTCCAGTGTGTGAGGTTCATCTCTCTAAATGGCATGTTGGAGGAAGAGTTATTTTTCCCTGATGAACAATGCAGTTATGACCAAAGCTGATTTTAATGAGGATGCTATCCAAGAGGAACTATATAAAATGATAAACACTATTTTCTACCAAAATTAACTACAGCACTTCATTCCATCATAATGGCTACTCCAATCCCCTCCCTTCTAATGTTGAGTGACCTCTGAATGACTATATTGTACCCAATTCTCATGTCATTGCATTCAAGCTAATTTTTCCACAAAACATTTTGATTGAAAATACAGTGTTCATCATTTTGTACAAAATGAATATCCTACAAAATTAAGCCAGAATCCCTTTTAAATTAATTGGTATTACTTTTTGTTTCACCCTTCTACATAGGATTGGTGGGTGCATAATTATTCCTTTTTCACCAGTGAGTGAGTGAATGGCATAATGCAGATATGGTGGAATCCAAAGACAACACTGACCTTTGAGTTAAAATGTGTGGTTAAAGCATTATTGCTTGATCTATATCACAGGATTTGGCAATCACATCCCTTGGCTCTCAAAATGCAATGTTTTAGGTTGTCCAAACATTTAGTAATAGTTGTCATATTTATACACTTCGCACAAATAATGAGCTAATAATTTAGTTTCAGCTACCAACCACCTGGCCACTACAGAAAAGTGTATGGCATTTGCTGTCATTCAAAATTAAAAGAGAGAGGATTGTAGTGGTTTTGAATCAACCATGGAATAACAGATCAGACACGACTGTAGATTTGCATGGATTTAATTGGGTAGCAGAAGGAGCAACAGATTTTTGGTAAGAATCCTTTCTTGTTTTTTGGGCGATAATATAAACATTATACTATATTTCTTTTCTATTTCCATGTTCACTATAGGATATTTTTGCATGAAAATTTTTAAATGAGAACGTGTTTTCATCAGAATAAAACACATTGTTTTACACTTAATATAATCAGGCATGCCTTTGTGGAAATTATGGGTGTCCATAATGAAACTACTACTTTGTAATTTCTACACTTTTATTGGAGAGAGACAGCCTGATGTTTCACACCACACTGTAGCAGAATCATGTGTGTAGGGACTTTGGTTGAAGTCATTGTTTGTTATTATATAACCCTATGGAGAGGAAGGGGGGATGGGGTGGGTGGTGGGGGAGAGGGTAAAGAAGGTAGGTTGGGTACACTCAATGCAACAATGAATTGGCAGCGCATGGGAGCATATGGGATGATGGGGTCATTGGGGAAGGTGTGAGAGCAAGGAAGAAGTTTTCTGGAAAGGGGGAGGAGGTGATTTTCAAGTTTGGAGGTCTTCAAAAACAGTCGTTACACAGTGCACTACTTTTTTTGTGGATGGCAATTTTTTTCAAGTAGATGTGTGTACATTTTCCACTTTTTTCTTCATTTTCTTCAGTATCTCTGGTTGTTGTAAAATTGCTGCTGAGGTCATTCTCTAACAGATGCTTAGTGAAGTTTAACTTAGGGTCATGATTCCTGTAGAATTTAATATTCTCTTTCTTTCAAGGAGTTGTTGATTTGGCCATTGTGCACTACGTCACAGTTAACTGTTTTACAAGTCAATTTAATAATCCCTAACTGGAAGAATGTCCCATTTGTCCTCATTTTTATTTGTGATACACTTGTGTAAGTTCACTCACCATTCACTTGTGTAAGTGAATGGTGAGTGAACTGCTCTGAGATTTGTGGGTGACGGATTGATTAGTTTATGTGAAAGGCTGGTGATGAAGAGTACTTTGCACCATTAATTGTTTATCAATAGGAGTGATGAAAGATTTGACATGCCATGTGCCTCCTAAAAACTTGTGGAGACTACAAAGTTGGCATTTACTCTGGTTAAACATTATTTCTTAATTGTTATTCATTTCTAATTATTGTTTCGATTTTGAGTTTTTGATAAATTAGCAGTGTTATCAAGAACCTTAAATCGACATCATTTAGATGGTTCTTTATTAGTGAAATGTGTTTTTAGTTTATTCATCTTTCAATTAACTAAAAATCATTACTTGTAAATTAATTGATTATTTTCTTGATATTCTTCAGGCTAATTCAAAAGCTAACTGTAGATGAAGCTTCAAGCATTGCTGTCGTAAATGTTGAAGAAACTGCCTTCTTAGGAATTTCTCAGCCTGAAAAGGGAGTGATTCTACTGTACCGATTTGATTTTACCCAACATAAATTTGTCAATTTTCAAGAAGTTGAGGTGGTTGGCTTGTCCAATATTGTGCCATTCCATGTTGGCTTCAGTGCTTTTATGGCAGTGGCTGGTGATAAACCAGTGTTGTTACGGTATGACAAGGAAGAGTTCATAACAGAGAAAATAGATGGAATTGAAAAGTTGGGACAAGTCCTCCATTGGCTTCCGATTCCAATTCGAACATACCGAGATGAAGTAATCCTGTTGGCAGAGACTGAGGCTGAGAAGAGGAGGCTTGTGTCGATAGTAACATGGACTGGGGGCCATCCTGGGTTCTCTCTTCATTCGGAGACAACATGCCATGTCAACAGTGAAGCATTCGAAGGTAGGAGATTGAGAAAGTAATGTGTAATTAACTTAAACTCTCACTTAATAATTAACAATGAGGTCATGGATAGAGGTTGTCTACTGCCTTAAGTTGTTACTGTTACTTAAGGTGATACCTAAGGATACAAGCCGAGACATTTTCTGCTTTTCAGAACATCTCTATTCATGATGTTACCAATAGTTGCTCGGCAATATATCTGATCCAATTTAGTAACAATTAGCTCAGTTAAAACTAACTTGAATTAGACATAAATGACATTGGACACTTCACTTAAGGCGACAAGACATAAAAGTATATTCATATTTCTGGTTTTGATCTTTGATAATAATGGATAAGCCAAATTCATGGTTTTCTTCTATATCTATATCATTCCTCTTTGATTTCTACCATATGAACAAATATTACTCTATTAAGTAAACTTTGGCAACTATGGTGTGATGAACTTCAATATTCCACGATTGCTAAGACTTTTAGTACCTATTGTTTTAAATATGTGAAACAGCCTTGATGCTGGAATCGCATATACAATGGATAGATTGTCAGAGCAGTGTCATTTGTGTGGTTTCACTCGTTTTTATAACATAGCCCTGTTCACGAAGAGTATCACTCAAGTTGAAATCCTTTAGGTATTTTTGTTTGATTATGCATTTAAGATCTCTTAAAAAGATACCATGAAAATGTAGAGTTGTTGACATACAAACAATTACAGGAAAACCATGAATGGTTATGGAGTAATATAGTAAAAGTTACGTGGTGTTAATGTTATGGGGATATTTTAGTAGGTACTACTTTATTTATTTTAAAATTTATTATTTCTAAACTTTAGTTTTGAGTTATTTGTGAACAGGCATTATAAATATTCATGATTTCCTTTGAGACACTCTTGTCAAAGAGCAAAAGTGAGACAAATATTGTTTGAGATGCCATATACACAGTTCAAAAAGTTCTGGGACTGAATTTTTGTAAGTAAGTAAAGTAGCTTCATCTCATGAACAACTATTGAACTATATATACTGAATATTAGTACTCAATTTGCTTTTTAGACATAAGCAGTTTTCTTTCATATTTAAACTTTGATCTAAGCTAGTCCAATTTTGTGCATTAACACAATTAACAAAATTCAGCAATGTTCATCGATCAAGCATTTTTAATGCACTAAAATCACAAATGAAAAACATATGATGCAAAAAGCAAATGGAATTTGTCTTAATCAAAACAAAATGTTTTAATAGCTTTCACATTCCAATAACATTCATGAGGGGTGAAGATTGTCATTCAATGGAAGTAAGTAACGATCAAAATCCGAGGTGAAGGCCATACTTTTCACATTCTTTAATTCTTCAAGAATTGTTCATTGTGAATTCATCTCTTCTGGGCAGACTCTGATGGGCATTTTACGTTGAAGACCTCCAATCGTGCTTGTGAGAATTTGTCATGCCTGAGCCAAAGTTTACCAGCTCAGATGAATGGTGTCTTCTGCACAACGTGCTGGTACACACCAATATTCTTGTGCACGAGTCATTGTCCAGAAGAAGGTCCACAATCCACACACACATACATTCCATATTTACCTGATTTGGGGCCAGTTGGACTTAATACTCCTCTCCAAACTAAAATATGCCCTTATAGGGTGGAGTGTTTTGAGGTTGTGGCATCAATTCATAAGAATTTGGTGGTTGTTCTTAGTACCATTCCAGCCAATGATTTTTTTAATGACGTTATATACAAGGAGAGCCTCTATGACTGGTACTGTGTGCACACATAGGAGACCAGTACCGCCACATAGGACCACCACACATACATGTGTGGTGAGGGAATGGATGCAGATGTTTCCGGGTAGTTCAGTAATATTTTAAACCAAATGTGTATAAAAATGGCTTTGGCATATAAATATGTACTATAGAAATTCCTTTCTGCCCTCTGGGATCTGATAGGAGGCTTTGTTATGTTTCCATTACATTTTTATACCACATACAACCCTCACCAAGAATTGAATTAGTCACACATCAGTAATGCATTTGGTGCATGGATAGCTCCTTAACATTTCTCAACTCTTTTCCTCCATCCAGTACCAAATGGAATACCTGGCTATTTTATTTCAGGTTTATGGTGTTTGCTGAATTATGAAAACAATGATGATTCTAGTAAATATGGCCTTCAGTCAGCTGCTGCCTTAGGAGTGGGTCGTTGGACGCCTGGCTTAATTATTCCCCGATCAACTGGTCCTTCCTCACTGTTTAGGTTTGAGTCTTACATTGAACCAGTTCTAAGCCCTGTGTTGAAGGAGATCATTCAGTTGTCAAAGAGAAAGGAGGAAATGCAAGTAAGTTATTATCTACAGATATCCCCTCTTTAATTAACCAGAATATATTTCCTACATACAAGCCTATTTTACACCTTTCTAACTGGTAATACTGTATGGATTGGTGTTTTAATTTTATGATTAATAAAAGCTTAATAATTATTTGTTATCCAATTTTTCAAGGGAAGCACTTGACTCTAGAATTAAATGAAGAATTATAATGGGAATATGTTGGGAACAAAACTTTTGGAAAACGTTGTTCTTGCTCACCACATAATCATTTAGTAATCTGTGACAGACAATATTTCAGCAATTAGATGTAATATATGTTGATAAACATGAAGCCTACCTCATTACATGGACCACTTTGAAAATGTTTTATTCTCCTCTAAGCACCCCCTAACGAAACTCACCTCTCACTGGCATAGATACGTGGACGATGTGTTTTGTGTGTGGTCTGGAATCTCTAGACAGCTGAATAACTTCCTCACCTTGTTAAATTCAATAGATAATAATATAAAATTCACCATGGAAACCGAAAAATCAGGTACTCTGAATTTTCTCGACTTGACAATTAAAATTTCCAACCAGAGATTCCAATTTGGCATTTTTAGAAAACAGTGTTACGCAGACTGCATCATTCCATCTGGTTCCCGCCACCATTTCTCCCAAAAAATAGCCGCTCTTCACTCCATGGTGAACAGATTATGTTGTATCCCGATGTCAGCTGAGAATGCGAATAAAGAACTTCGGCTAATTAAGCGCATTGCAGTGAACAACGGATATTCCGAGTCCTTAGTGGATACCCTCCACAGAAGGAAGCTCTCCCAAACAGCCAGGAGAGAAATATATAACACGCCAACGGAGGACACACGGCAATGGCGGAGGATTCCATATCTTGGAAATATCTCCCTGACAATAGAGCGCTTACTCCCGAAAGACAAGATGAGAGTGGCATTCTACAATAAAACCACGTTGGGGAATTTGCTAGGCTCAACGAAAGACAAGGAGGA